>VOMN01011829.1:0-11064 GCA_014899125.1 Orchestia grillus
CAACCCTCCCTTCACAGGTGCCGCGACTGCTGAGACGACCCATGTAGGGGGCCGAGGAGTTCGGGAGGGGGGTCTAATGGGGGTAGTGGAATACACTCGTTATAATACGAGAGTGTAACTAGCAGCGGTGGATCCAGGGGGGCCAACGGGGCCTCCCCGGTCCCCCCGAGACGGTACGATTGGGACGTACTAAATTTTCCTCGTGAGGCGTCGCTAAACACGAACTCGGGTGGTGCTACTCGTCTTGGATGGGGTAGCTAAAGGGGGTACCAGAGAAACTAGGGCCCAAGTAGGATGATTTAACTAGGGGATGTGTGTAGAGGTTATAACTAGGGGATATAACCAGGGTTATAACTGAGGATATAACTAAGGGATATGGCTATGAGATATACGTAAGTAAGAGATATGTAGAACTAGGGAAATGAAGATAGACGTAGGAGACTTTTCTCACCCCAGCGCAAGCGGTTTTGGCGTTTCTCTCAAGTACGACGTGTATACCCGTATACTCATCATTTGTGGTAGGAGTATTTTTATATGAAATACATCAGTAGAAACGATGTTTTCTAATGAAAAAATATGAGTAGTTAAATACCTAAAACTCAAACTTTCCCAGCTGTGGCAGGAACGAGTGGTCCCTGGGTATCATTATAGGTGTATGCGTATCATTATAGGTGTGTGCGTATCATTATAGGTGTATGCGTATGATTATAGGTGTATGCGTATGATTATAGGTGTATGCGTATCATTATAGGTGTATGCGTATCATTATAGGTGTATGCGTATCATTATAGGTGTATGCATATCATTATAGGTGTGTGCGTATAATTATAGGTGTATGAATATCATTATAGGTGTATGCGTATCATTATAGATGTATGAATATATCATTATAGGTGTGTGCGTATCATTATAGGTGTTTTCCTAAGGTCGCAGCCAATAATATCATGCCATTAAGAAGGTCTGCAGCAGAGGCACTCTCAGCGAACCGCAACATGTGCAACACTAGTGCAGGAGCACTGGGCCTGTGTTGCTGAATAGTTTCTTCGTGGTCTCAGATCGGAATCCAAACATTACTCCCCCCGAAACCTGTAATAAGTTGATGCGTCAAACGAGGACTGAATATTTCAAGTCGTTACGCGTCAAATGACTGACAGCTCAAGTCACTGAGCGAGTTTTGGGCACGATTAAGGTCTTATCCTTCATCCATTCGATGAAGTGTTATCCATTCGATGACTGTGAGGGTCGAGTGTGCCTCTCTACAGGAACTCAATTGGTAATTAACTCTCTACACAGATTTCTCCCGCAGAAGCCAGCAGGACCACACAAAAGTGTTGGTCGCACAAAAGTGTGCGGATTAAAAGAACCATCAAGTAACTGCCTTAAAACAATAGACAAGACATTGTTTCTACAGTCAGTAAAATAGAGAAACGTATAATAGAGGTCTACTTATTCCTGGAGTCATATTCAACGCACATAAAGAGAAGAACACAGATGCATTCCTTACACAAATACTGCTTTCATGATCCAATAATCCATGAAGTTTGATAGGTCGCGTTACACCCACATTAGTACAGGGCGCGACAAATTTTCTGGCCAGGTGGTGCATCACAATAATTACTTCGGAGAAAGACAAATTGGAAAATTCTTTTACCTAACTACAGAAACAAAGCTCCAGTATTTCTAATAAAATTATTCTCATTTTGTTTAGTTACAAAGAAATAGAAAACTATGATTTGAGCCAAGGATAGAGACCAAAGGGGAATTTCCTTACCCGGTGCTTCTACAATAATCCTTAATTTTGCCGCCCCAGATATTTTTATCGATTATTTTACAAATTTTTCAATAGAGCGGTGAAAATTTTCTTCCAAGGTCGACACTAGGGCAAGCTCTCGAAATAAAACACGCTCTCATTCCAGTTTTTTATTAATTCTCCATTGACACGGACGCATTAGTCGTGGAATCAGAGACTTTCAAGAGCTTCATGATCCCAAGATGCCAAAAACCTGAAGCCGTCATCAAAAATACAACGAAGAGAAGACACTCTGGGAGCAGTTAGTGTCTCCCACTCACAAGGCTCAACATTTTATGTCTTCCACTCACAANCTCCCACTCACAAGACCCAACATTTTATATCTCCCACTCACAAGACCCAACATTTTATATCTCCCACTCACAAGGCCCAACATTTTATGTCTTCCACTCACAAGGCCCAACATTTTATGGCTCTCACAGCAAAACCCATCAGTCACACGCGCACGTACACGTACAACACGTATACGTGCAATACACAAACATATAACACGTACAACCCGTAGAGGCACAACGGGTACATGTTTACAACAAACATCACGCTGCTGCCAGGAGACGGTGAGCAATAAGACTGACTTGGGACTGATTTCTTCAGTCATCAAAAATGCTCACCAGTGATACGTGATAATGATGAGATCAGCTGTCAAAATGGCACGTGTATGACGTGGGACTGATGAAATTGGCTTTGGAAATGACACGCGCATAACTTGGGACTGAAGAGTTCAACACACATGGCGTGGGGCTGATGAAAGATCAGTCTCACGTCATGAGCGCGTCATGACCATGGCTGATCTCCTCAGTCACTCGTCACTGGTGAGCGTTCTCGATGACTAAGAAGGACAGCCTCTAGCAGCGAAAATGTTAAGCACGCAAATGCCAGCCATGCATTACATTCAAATGGGAGAGCAGCACGCAGAGCTCCCCCATCCCTGAGCGCATGCAAGCCAATTCGCAATTTAGGCTATTCTCTCACACATGCAGGGGACACAGCAGGGTGCGTCACTGTCCTGCACACGAGCTACCAACCAGCGCGCTCTGGGGGTCAGGCGGGGACCGCAGCCGTGCCGTGTCGTCCTCCGCCTGAAGGTCTAGTCCTCTTGAAGAAGGGCTCCTCGCTACTCGCAATGGCTTATCATCGACAGGAAGGTAATTTTGTTCGAATCTATAAAATATCAGTTCACAGATCATCTAGTTCATGAGTTCAGGCGAGCAACGCACGCCGCTAAATAAAATCTCGCACGAGGAATTCACAAATGCAATAAATGCGCGTTGAAATTTTCCTACATTTTCTTACGTATTCCCACACTCGTGTGGAAGGAAGAGGGCTGTTCACATTCACATCCACCACACCGTATCTATAATACGCAGCCCACACCACCACACCTGCACACCGTATCTATAATACACAGCCCACACCACCACACCTGCACACCGTGTCTGTAATACACAGCCCACACCACCACACCTGCACACCGTATCTGTAATACACAGCCCACACCACCACACCTGCACACCGTGTCTGTAATACGGTGTGCAGCTACTGCATGTGCGGTACCTGGCGTCTGGTCGACATCCACAGGCGGTCCTCGCCGTAGGACGTGCTCATCACGAGCTTATCCTTTAAGAATTACGAAAATGCGTTGGAAATAAGCACAACGTTTACGTCGAGGCTCGTCCGTACGACGGTCGGCTCGTTGTGCGGGGGCCTTGCGAGATACGTGTTGCGAGAGTGAGCAGTTCAACAACCGGGGGAGATCTTTGAATCAGAGCAAATACTGGTACTCAAGTTATGGAGCTTCTCTTCCAATTTTGAGTTTGGTCTTCTTCCAGAAGAGGAGAGTTCCCTCATGTCGAGTTACCCTAAGCCGATTCGCTCTTAGCTGAATTACCCTAAGTCGAAATACCCTAAGTTAAGTTACCCTTAGTTAAATTACTCCAGGCCTACTTACCGTAAGCCGCGTCACCCAAAGCCGAGGACCACCAACACCTGCTGCAAAAGTACCCTACAATCCAGACACAGAAAGTGGCACCTAACAAGCATTCCTTAGTTCGCTAGTTAAGATTCAAATCACATGGTTGCACTAGTACTAACTAAAAACTACCAACACGCTCCTCTGCCGTTTGTGGGGGTGCTTTCAAGAGTGGTCGCTAGGGGACTCGTAAGAGCCTCGGTCCAATCGGGACCAATCAGAGCCCGTTGGAAAGTGGATTTAAAGCCAGTTCAGGTAATACTTTCCATCTAATATTACATGAACATATTAACCAATAGCCAGTCAGAATCAGATGTCCTGGCCAATCAGAAGCAGATGGACGACAACAGATTCGTCTGAGAAAAAATCTGGTTTGATTTTGCATCCACCTGACGGCAACGCAAGTAGAGGTAGAACGACTTGCCCGTAGCTGTGTTGATGGCACCTGCCAGGGCTGACAGGCACATGTCTCACGAGTCACAGTCTGGCACAGATGGTACATGCCACACGAGTCACAGTCTGGCACAAATGGAGCAAATCACACAAGCGGCAGAGAAGCATAAAGTCACAGATCAAAAACTTGTGACTAAATGATGCGTCATGTTTAAGAAATTGTGATCCAATGACTGGCCAAATTCAAGAAATTGTGACCAAATGACTGGGTAGGCCAAGAAATTGTGACTAAATGATTAATCACAGACGAACAAACTGTGACCACATGACTGGCCCAAGTCAGGAAGATGGCAACAAAAACATTCACCACGAAAACATTTAACAACAAAACTAAGAGCTACCAATCACATACTCGCTTAATTTACGTACACCAAAGCTACATACATTAATACACCTACGCACACACAGAAACTGGGACAGGCTCGTTTATAAAATTTTTGTACTCTACACGAATAGATTTATTTTCAAAGTTTCATGCACCGCGTAAAGATTTATAAGATTTTATTTATAGGATAAAAAGCTCTTTGCAAATATCAACAGTGAAATGCACCCGAATATAAATTCCAGAAATTCATTGCGTAAAGATTAATAATAATAATAAAGATAGATTTTTCGAATTCGTTTCCCATAAAAGAGACGCAGTTTAACTCGTTTTAACAGCGAACAGCAGAGCTTTATAAGCTCACGAAAAATTTCCACGGAAACTGAGATAAGGAAATTTTCCGGACGAAAATTTTAACATTTCCAACAACAACAAAAGCCACACATTAGAGCCGCTTCAAATTACAACAAATAACAGTTATAGTCCTCCAATTATAGACTTCAAAATGCTCCTAGAACTTTAGACCTGTTCTTCTCATTCGTATATAGACTGCCAATGAATTGAATCATTCCGCAATTTGAAAAACTCACTCAATATCAACAATTACATCAATTGCGTTGACTACGAAATTCAACATAGATCAGGACATCAGTTGATGTCGTATTAGCGCATGCATACAACATACAAGTACTAAAGTTTGATCAATTTCAACACAGAATTCAATTCTACACGGAAGTGGTGAAGCAGAGAGAGCTAGAGCCTCGCAACATGGCACGTATATACACATTATACATAAATGGACTAGCCAATCTACACATCTAGTTTTGACATTAATGAACAATTCACTGGTAGCACTTTTAATGTTCCACCTTTAATGCCGCTCCATTAAGCTCGAGTATTCTGAAAATGTTCGCAAGCTTGTTTCAAGAAATCCCGTCAAAGTAAAAGAAAAATTACAAATACTCTTTACGCAGGTCACTTCTCCGCGTACTTTCAACTTCCATTGCCGGCTTGCTTGCCCTCTTGCCCCGTGCTGCCCCCACACGCACGAACACTAAGTCTGACGTGTGAGACTAATGGGGCAAATGGCGCTAGCGAAGTGGAGTTGGAGTGTGAGAGGAGGTGTAGTGACTCCAAACGTGTGATGCCGACCTTCTTGGAGCTGGTGCGAGACGGTGCAGGCTACTGCACCTGATGAGACGGTGCAGGCTACTGCACCTGATGAGACGGTGCAGGCTACTGCACCTGATGAGACGACAGTGCAGGCCACACACCTGAGACAGCGCAGGCCGCACATGAGACAGTGCAGGCCACACACGGGACATATGGCCGCAATTTTCAGGTAATGAGCCCCATAATTTATGGCGCAGCCATGTGAACATTTATGGCGAAACAGGACTCAAAGTCTACGGCTCAATCCCACGCGAAATTTGGCCAAAGAGCATTTCAGTTTCACGGCCTCCCCGTGGCCCCGAACTTGTCTACGCGGCACCAACTCCTCCGAAGTTCATGGCACCTCCGCACTAAAAAATTAGGGCATTTCCACACCTTGTTTTTGCGGCACGACCTCCTGTGAAATACATGACATCACCGCGTTCGATATTCGTGGCACTGCTAAGGTCAAAATTTATGGCACCATCACGTTGAGGAATTATGGCACCATCACGTTGAGGAAGTATGACACCATCACGTTGAGGAATTATGGCACCATCCCGTTGAGGAATTATGGCACCATCACACTGAGGAATTATGGCACCATAGGAATTATGGCCCCATCACGTTCATAATTCACGCCACAGACCCCATTCCAGCGTCACGCAGCGTAAATGTGAGACGGGTAAGAACATGCTACCAAGGCTGTCAGTGCCACCAAACGACGCCCTCATTTGTGCCGGTATTGACGAACTGAAGTGAGACTCCAAGAAGCGATTCTTGTGGGGCGAGGGGGGGAGCGTGGGAAGGGGGCGAGTGCACTCGACACCACGACACTTTCTTTAAACTACACGGAAAGTTGAACATTCACAGAAAGTTCAATGTACAAAGAAAGTGGAACGTACAAAGAAAGTTTAACATAATACACAGTAAGTTTAACACGATACACAGTAAGTTTAACATATGACACAGAAAGTTCGACTTTCAGACTAGAGTGGGAACACAAGAACACGCGGCAACATGGCGACCGTCGCCCGGTGTTCGGGACCGGAAGGATCGAACACCAGCAGGCACTGGACGCACTGGACGCTTGGTGCTGGAGTGAGAGAGGCGGCCTCGAGTGGTGACCCGCCAGCAGCTCTCGCTGAGGTTACTCTCAACAATTGAGTCCAATGAGGTTACTCTCAACAATTGAGTCCAATTACTGTCAGGTAATGCGTGCAGAATACCTGAACATGGTGGATTACCGCGTGGAATTACTGCGAGGTTGTAAACATTGGTTATGTCCACCAACCGACAGAAAATGAGCTTCACTTTCAATAAATAGCAAAGGAATGCACTTCAAAATCGTAATTCGTAAGACTTCGTAAGAGCTACTCGCAAGTAATAGAGTTACATCATCGTAAGTTTTACAACCGAGTAATACACTTACTATATCTTAAGTTTTGCAAGCATGTAATGCACTTACGACATCGTAAGTCTCAAATGCGGCCATTACATTAAAAGAAATAAATGCAAAGAATTCAGCATCACAAGACAAACAAAAAAAAGTTTACTCACTACGTAAGAAGTGGCCTTCCCATCGTACAGGAAATAACGTCAAAACAAGTTAGTCCAAAAATACGCTAGAAATTACCACGGCCCTGAACAGGTCTTCACGGCCGGCAAATGCCCAGAGTAGTAGATCCTGTAACTTGTTTCTACGCGTATGTGTTGACAAACGTGTTTATGTGTATAAATTGTTTGCACACATATATAAAGAAATAAGGGTGTATTGACTTTGTTTACATACATATACATAATTAAATGAATTTATGATCTATTTTACGCACAAAAAAAACACGATTTTGAAGTCCTCCGTTTTATGTTTGGAGAGACAGAAATGCCCGGGTCATCATTACGGTACTATTGCCTGCACCGTCACACTCCTCATGTGAAGCAAATAAACTCAGTGGTATGTATGCTGAGCACTTTCCGTCACTAGTTACATCACAGCACAACGCCACTATTACCGTCACTAGTTACATCACAGCACCACTGCCACTATTACCGTCACTAGTTACATCACAGCACCACTGCCACTATTACCCCTCACTGCAAGTATAACATTACATATGCTCAGAGACTCCCGTATACAAAACACTACTCACTAACATCCGCAGCTAGGGTTGTCACTAGGTGACGTCGTGTCTAGACTAGTTCACTACTCTACACAACCGGGAACTGCAACTACGATGTAGCTCACTCCGCAGATGATATTACACAACTACATAATACATTGAGATAAGCAAACAACATCGTCACAATGCTAAAGTTTTTCGACTAATAACCACTTCAAAAAGAGAGAACAAGTTCGTGGAAGACTTTCAGTCAATCATGTGTGCGAAGATGGAGAATATGTCCCACATGAGCTGCTTCGTCTTCGAGGAGCGCTTCTTGCCCGATCCTTTCTGCTTGTCCTTTTTCTCGTCACTCTGTCTGGGGTCGCACGGGGCTTGCCGTGTTCTCGACATCTGTTCGACGTACCCCACGAACATGGGAGGCACAGCGGGCACGTCAGGGGACCCACGCACCACGGCCGACACGTACTCGACCTCGGTCTTGTCGTAGAGCTTGTCGAGGGCCGCCAGCTGGCCGGCGTTGAGGGTCAAAAGGCGTGGCAGTGTCAACATTTGCCCCAAAACTCGTCGCCGGCCGTCCACGTCCAGAGGCAGGTGCTGCCGTCTGCACTCGGCGCTGGACCACTTCAGGAGGGCGTCCAGCACGGACATCTCGCTGCGAACGCCCAGGGAGTTCCTGCTGAGGACGGCGGACAACAGCGGCGCCGTGACCTCCTCGACCGCCTCGGACAGCAGCACCTCGTCCGCCTTCGCGTCCAGGACCAGGAAACACTTGGTGACGAGGTGGCGACAGCCCATCGTGGGATCCCTCTCGGGGTTGTCGTAAATGGCATCGTAGGAGGGTGGGGGGGCCGTGCCCGGGTACGGAGGAGGCAGGTCCTCGTTGTGGTCCTCCGCAGGAGGCGCTGAAGGGGCGAGGTCTCTTCCCAGGGAGTGGGCGTCGTCTGGGAACGGCGTCGCGCTCGAGGTGTTGCTGCTGTTCTGGTGGCCCCACGCCATGATCTGCAGCACGTTGTCGGGGTGGAGATTCTTCTGCAGGTACTCCACGAGGTGCTCCACGAGGTCCAGGGCGAAGTATTTGATGGCTACTTGAAGGGTGTCGAGCGCCCCCTGAGTGGTCTTAGGAGAGTAGCTGCAGCCGTAAAGCCACCTGCACAGTGAGACGTGAGAAGCATTACGTTAAATTGTAGCACCTGGAGCAGGAGGTACACAGTGTCCAGCTACGGCGGTCGATCGTGAGAGTATGTAAACCGTGAGGAACACATATGAAGTATGGTCCTTCTGTCAAAAATTCACACACGAGTACGGTAAGTCACCCACGTGTTCCTAGACTTCGTGGCGCTCTGGTAACGCGCGGGGTTCGCAGCGGGCAAGTGAGGGTTCGATTCCCGGTTGCGCCAACCTAATTTTTCACGGGACCGCGGAGTGCTTTCTTCAGAACAGGCAGCTCAAACCATACGTCGCTCACGCGTCAGTAGTTATGAGGCATTGGTGATCAAACGATGCACTTCATGTTAGCGGAGTTGGAATTCATGATAAAAGGTAATGATTAAATAGACGTATGGGGTGAGGCAGACTGATCCGACACATTTGTTGGCTCACGAAAAACGAAAGAAAATTAAGGATGAACAAGAGCAATTTTATTCCCCGAATGTAAACGCTGTGCAATATTCTTTTCTCTTTTTCATTCCAGATTGAAAATACTTTCGTGCTGATTCAACCAACAAACGCGTCAGATGAATTCGAATCACTCTGGACGTGGTGAGTGCTGTGGCACTCCCTCAGCAACCCTCGCTGTCGTATCACGGATACGCTACCGGCCTGCAAGTAGGTGGCGGAAGAAGTTGTCCAGGTACTGGCAGTTTTTTTTCAAAATTACAGTCGAGGGTAATCGAGACAATTACTTTTTAGCCGAAATATAGTTGGCTTGATTACACTCGACTGTAATTTTGGAAAAATTAAGTCCTCAAGTCGTACACTATTCGTGTTGCTGAGATACTGACAAGTTTCACGCGGAAGAGAATGCAAAAGAATCCACACAGGTTTTAAAAAAAATAGTATCATGGATACGCCGTCTCGAGTTTGCAAGAAATATCTTGTAGGGTAAATATTTGGAAACAGTCACTAATAAATAAGAAATGTCTTGCAAAGTTCCCTTTTTTCTAAACACCCTGTGCAATAATACGCAGCTTGTGGGTTGCTGTGTTGGTCTCGTCGATCGTCCCATCTACCCGCGGCGGTGACACGCGACAGTGTCGTAGATAGGATACGATAGTATACGATATTTAGTTTCGTATCCTCGACACTGCGCCGCATATCAGCGCGGCTTAGAACAATATTCTCCTGGGAAATACTGATAAGGGTGACCAATATTCTCCTGGGAAATACTGATAAGGGTGACAGAAAGGTCAATGCAGCAGCAAACAAGCCGTGTGTTATTACATACTAGTATGAGGGCCCCATCAAAAAAAGGACGGGATTTACCATGGCTTATTTTTAAAATTAGTGGATTTATTTCAGAGAAGCTGCTCTTTATCGTGCCTTTTGAATTCAAGTATTTATAAAGAAACTATGTTAATCAAAATCCTGTCATGTCGAATTCTTTTATATAAGCTCAGAAGTGAACTATTCATAAACCCCTGGCCACGAGACCGCACTTCTAGCAGTAATGCATTTTTTTCCGTCAATTTGTTTAGCTAGAAAGAAAATGGAAGTTTAAAATTTCTGCTCCGTATGCGAGACCAAAGCGAATTCGTTGAACACCTAGCGTAGCCTGTTGGTGCAATATTATTGGGCAATAATGGTGCAATATTTTGAAATAAGGAACAAGTGGAACACGAGGAAAAACCAAGTGAAATCCTAAACATAGATAAGCAGAAAGCAGTTGCGTTCTCTTGCACGCTATGATTCAGAACGCAGCATCTATTAGATTAAGCCTTCGTTTTAAAACAAACAGGATAAATGTAATCTATCGCTACACAACACTTCGGCTTATCTACACAAGCAGCACTCAGGGCTCCAAGCTAACCCAGCGATGACTGCTTGTGTTCGAAGTCCCACGTAATCTTTTATACATCTCAAGTATTGTTTCTCTACAAATTCGAAGTCAAATAATCGCATTTGTTCCTTATTTACAGGCATTTATTTGTAGCTGATTTTTCAGCATTTTTTAATAATATGAGTTACAATCAGAACTGTTATGAACTTATTATATACCCTGTATTTCTAGGCAGTCGAA
>VOMN01011841.1:0-38720 GCA_014899125.1 Orchestia grillus
AAAATAAAAAAAAAGTGCAAGGGTAATCGCAACTCTTGTGACAACCAAGCTGCAACTTCATCACAATTTCGAACGTCCCATTCAGACCACAATTACGCTAACAAATACGCCTGAATTTCTGGCAGTGTGAAGAAATATTTTGGATCAAGAGTTGTTGAAGAATAGTTTACCTGAAGTCGTCAGGGACTAAAGGCAGTGAGGCGCCTGTATTGGTTCTAATGTTCACACAATATCATGTGTCTTTTGTGAAGCGGCATTGGACTCTAGTATGCTTTTGTATTTAATTATGTATGACGTATCACCTTCTCAGATTTTAAAAGGGCTGACTAGCTGTAGCTTCTCATAAATAACCATTCTTACCCTATAAAAAATAATAAGCACCCTATTTCATTGTCTATTTCGACGATGTTCTCGTTGGATCAAACATATTTTTTCGAGAGGATAATTTTTTAGTGAGTACAATATACATTAGTGAAGAGGATTTTTTAGGTACTTTTGCGATGGAATGCTTTGGTGAATGGAACTAAATCAATGTAAAATTACAGGGTGTTTCAAATTTATCATTGTATTGGAAGAAAAAATGAATGACTGTTATTGTTTTATTTTACTTATAATTTGAATAATAACTGCGATACTTGGAAATGGCTAAATATATGAAAAAAGAAAAACAATTTTCAGTTGCATAAAATTGGTCAATCACCAGGTGATATAACAGGCGTTTAAAAGGGGTCAGGGAACTTGAGTCAATAGCCTTAAGCGTTTCAAGGAAACCGAAAAAACCGACATTAGACCTCGACTAAGTCGTCCTTTAACTGCAAAGACACCACGACTGATAAAATCAATGTGAAAGGAGTTGCGAAAAAATCCAAAGAGACCTTTCAAAATCTTCCAGAAAAAGTTATTTTAATTGAAACCATGTCCATCAATGAGCACGAAGACTTGAAAGCCTCTTCTCGCAAGCATAAAAAGAAACAGCTGTTATTTGCAAGCCCTGTTTTCGCATATCCTGAGCGAAAAACCTCCCGTACTTCGCGTCTCCCAAGGCACGCTGAGCAGCCTTGTTGTCAGTGATGTGAAGAAATGCGATGTGTGACAGCTCTGTGAGGCTCAGAATTTGGACGAGGGATGGTGACATTGAGCCTAAATTGTCACTCGCAGGTAGAACGTGGCATCTGTTAGGATCTGGGCTGCCGTTTCAGAATCCATAATAAGTAATTTTTTTTCGTGGATCAGGGGTCCAAATTTGGCACACGAAATGGTCGAAATGAGATTCTGGTTCGTTAAGTCTTACTTACCATGGAGAATGAAAAACGTTAAGAATACTAATAGTCATTTCAGAAGGATTTAGTACCTGCACATGCAGCCAAGAAAACTCGGATGTGGCTGAAAGCCGATGTTCGTAACTTTATCTTAAAAAAGAATGGCCTCCTTATTCACCAAACCTGCATCCTCTCGATTACAGATTCTAGTCCATACCTGAGAATAAGGTTTCAGCGACACATAAAAATACAGTGGCACTGAAAAAGAGAAATAGGCTAGAACTTCACAGGAACTTATTCGAGACTCGTGTAGGTCGTTTTAAAAACGTCATCAGCTTGTGCGTATTTGTGCGCATATCGAGTAAATGGTGCGTATTTGTTATTTTTATACCACTTATCAATTTTTTTACGGTTGTTATACTCGTATGGTTTATTTTGTTGAAACAGGGGAAGAAAATATTGTGACGATAACTAATGAGACCCCATGTGAAATTTGTTAAATTTCTGTGTCAAGGATATTATCTATACAGTGTTCAGCGTTAAAAAATTCTAGAAAGAAAATGGCTTCATAATGATTGCGTGAGTAGTGTGCAAACAGCACGCTAAACATTGAGCAATACACAATATAATTTAACGCTAATGTAAGAACACAGTGCTGATAATATTGGAAGTAGCAATGAAATAAAAAATGTATTTATAATAACATTGACGATAATAACAATGAAAATGGTAATAGTGTTAATAATGTTATTATATAGGATTCAGCTGATAATTTTTACACATAATTTATATTATCATCAATGATAATACTAAAACCTCATGCTTTCTCCAGAAGCAAAAGTGAGGCAGAACCTCCCAGTAATCCTATTACTCACCTCGCGTACTCCTTACGGAGCAGAAACGTGATGACCAATTCAAAAATTCACCCTGGAAAAGGCGAGCCAGTCAACACAAGTGTCCCTACAATGGGTACAATTTCAAAGCACCTCTAAAACACAAATTAGGCGTAATTTATCGAGTGTGTTTCAGAAGAGAGAAGCAGTCGCAGTTTGTCAGGTTGTATCATACAGCGGTCTCGTTTGTGAGGGCGACTGAAACGCACGAATATTGTGAGGGTGACTGGAAGGTACGTATATTGTGAGGGCAACTGAAACGCACAAATATTGTGAGGGCGACTGAAACGCACGAATATTGTGAGGGCGACTGGAAGGAACGAATATTGTGAGGGCGACTGGAAGGTACGAATGTTGTGAGGGCAATTGAAACGTACGAATGTTGTGAGGGTAATTGAAACGTACGAATATTGTGAGGGCGACTGAAACGCTCGAATATTGTGAGGGCGACTGGAAGGTACGAATATTGTGAGGGCGACTGGAAGATACAAATATTGTGAAGGCGACTGGAAGACACAAATATTGTCAGGGCGACTGAAACGCTCGAATATTGTGAGGGCGACTGAAAGACACAAATATTGTGAGGGCGACTGAAACGCTCGAATATTGTGAGGGCGACTGAAAGACACAAATGTTGTGAGGGCGACTGGAAGACACAGATATTGTGAAGACGACTGGAAGACACGAATGATCTTTAGTAAGTGCGATTGGAAGACACGAATGATCTTCAGTGAGTGCGACTGGAAGACACGAATGATCGCTCAATCGCGTGCCGCGCTGCGGACTCGAACACCACGAAGGCACCGCCACCAGACCGAGTTGCACGTTGAGGAGAAGCGTGTGTCGAGCTTCTCTTGGCAGAAGGATATTTGCAGGAGATTGAGACGTCCGTGTCACGAAACTTTATTGATGAGCCTCACCGCAAGCGGTTCCTATAATCAGAAAGAACAGCCATTCCATGCGCTGATCCCGGGTCGAAAGTCTGAAAGAATAGTATATACTCGTGTGTGTATATATATATATAAATATATAATATAAATTAACTTTGAGAATTTTGAAGATTGTTCTTTGTCTGTGAAGCGTTTGCGAATGAGCACGTTGTTTTCTTTTTCAGTATTACCAAAAGTTTTATTGTTTTCAAGGATATTGTTCACAAGTATGTACAAAGGCATCACGTAAAATATTGCAAACTATCGAGTTTATACTTCATCATATCATGGAGCAACTGTTTTACCAATATCTCTTCTCAGTTGTTATTTCCCTGCTCTGCTAAAGCGAGTGACGTAACTGAGTGTGGAGACGAGCAAATCGGTGGAATCCATGGGGCTGCCTTCTCACATCAATTTGTCCTGATGTCGGAAAAAATTAGCTGGACTTATGAAATGATATTACTTGTTGCCACTGGTCTGTCCACCAGCACTTGTGGTCATCGGTGTGTAATTTTAGTACGAGATGTATAATTTTTGCCTCTGCAGTTACCAGGGTACAAAAACGGCATGCTTCTACGATTAAAAATCCTGGGTTTAAAAATTACGGTACAAATCAAGGTACAAATCAAGGTTCCAAAATTAGTGTGCAAAAATGGGAATACAGTCAGGGTACAAAAACGGCATGCTCTATACGAATTAAAAATTTGCAATATTATGTTTGAATGTATTGCTTCATTTAAATTCAAAATTAAGCTACCAATATTTGTTCAAGTATCTGTCAGGAGAATAATTTGCATCCTTCATTAAAATCATAGGATCAATCCTATTATATTATATAACGGGATCATCTTTCAGAGTAAATGATATTTTCACATTGCAGAGCCGAGCGTCTGTCGCCGAATAAAAGAATTCACAGAACGATCAGACAGACGATGCTGGAGCTGAAATCCTTGATAAAATGTCTAGTTTCTGTATGCTGAATCTGCTGTCTCAGAATGACAAGCCGCTGATTCCCGACTTTAAAATAACTAACAATATTTTAGCGTCTAATTAATAGTGCTATGACATGCGTCTCTCCCTTTCGAGAAGCTGCATCCGAGCCAGAATACTCAGAGCACAGACTTCATCCCGAGGCGGAGGACCTGGTTGGCCTTTCCGCCGACTGTGCATAGTACTTTTGTAAATTAATCTAAACCGCGTTCATCGTATTTTCAATTTACCAAGTTCTTTTTTATCACGAACGAAGAAAACTCGCACCTTTTGCAAAGTTTACCAAAGCTAGAACTCCAAGTTTTGTTTCCCTGATGCTGAAACTGAAGGTTACATTCGATAAATATTCCCCTTCCTTGACGCGTGTCCTTCGAACTCCTTTCGTGTTCTTCAGGTTAATTAAGAAAAGAGAATTCTATAATTGAAAACCCCGAAAAGGACACCCTTTGCAATGGCACCCGAATAAGGAGCATTGCTATATACATTCATATATACAATTGAGTCATAAGTATCGTTGTGCGATGTTGGTTTCATCACAAGCGAACAGCTGTGTGGGTGCTGTCTCTGATGACGGCTTGCACGATGGCTTCGACCGGTACTGGCCTCAAGTGGGCCTCCGCTTTTATCCTCCGAGTTCCTTCGGTCGGTTTTTGAAAGGGCTTTCCTGCTGTCGCATCTCATATATAGACTCTCGCACCCTAAAAAACAGAGAAAATCCTTCTCTAATTGCCTCTTATAACAATGCTCTACTTCGAAACAAATATTGCATTTTTACAGGGGAAATTTTCAATCTTTCTTGAAGATCCTACTTATGATTTGAAAAGACGGATTAAATTCCATTGTGTACCGTACTCGGAATCCAATACAATCGGCCGCAAATAGCGGACCGGGAGCCTTTTTTCTTCTCCAATTGGCAGAAAATCTCCTAAAGTTCGCCTATTCTTGCACTGGTTGTCGTCTAGCCCAGCACTGACTTTTTGAACTTTGCCCCCATGAGGGGGAGTGAATGCGAGACTTTCGCATCACAGTAATAATGTTTACCCGTTCTTATTTGTTATGCTTATGAAATGCGCTACAAAACCATATTTTCCTACTTTCATGAATGTAATTGGTAACAAAGAAATGCTCGTGATTATGAAAGGAGCGTTCAAGTTTATCTTTCAAAAATGTCCTTCCATGTTCTCATCATTCTATACTCCCATTTATCATCCCACATCGTGACAAAACATCAACGCCAGCACGACTAAAGGCTGCACACGTCCTCTTCAGCCACCAATTATCATGAACAGCTTTACAGCTCTCGTAATTCAACGAAACTGCCATGTTTTGCATAGGATAAGCGCGAATTTAGTAGATAACCAGCGCAAACATTTTCTGCATAACTCAATAAAACTTCCGCAAAATCAACAGCATACAAGTTAGAACCAACACTGATTTAATTACTCGTGTGATTCTAGCAGAACACAGTTCTGGGCAGACCCAAGTTCAAGTGTGATGCAAGTCGACTGGCTTACAACGCAGACCAATCACAACTCCACAACTGCACCACAACTCTCGTGCACAAATTAGGCACAACTGCAGCACAACTTTCGTGAACAAATTAGGCGCAACTGCAGCACAACTTTCGTGCACAAATTAGGCACAACCGCACCGCAACTCTCGTGCACAAATTAGGCACAACTCGCGCTGTAGCACAACTCTCGTGCACAAATTAGGCACAGCTTCAGCACAACTCTCGTGCACAAATTAGGCACAACTGTACCACAACTCTCGTGCACAACTTAGGCACAACTGCACCACAACTCTCGTGCACAAATTAGGCACAACTGCACCACAACTCTGGTGCACAAATTAGGCACAACTCGCACTGCAGCACACGGCCCCAACTAGACAGACACATGCGCCTCACACGCTCCGCCGACACGTTCTAGACACAACCCTCTCCAGCCGCGTTGATTGAGGGCCCTACTTGACCAGAAGATTCACAGCCCGCCTAACAAACGGTCTAAATTCAGCGCTTACAGCATGGCACTTCATCGTGCTTTATGGTTGAGCTGTCAGTCAGAGCCGTGACTTTTATTAACCGTCAATTCAGTCGCTGAATTAAATGATATGAATTTCTAGCGCGTGATTTAAGCTTCCTCGAACTTTATTGTGCTGCAGATGGTGTTCTACTTGAAGGATCATGAGCGGTAGTTTTGATAGGATTGCATCGATGATAATGTTGATTTTGAGAGATAAAAGTAGCCTAAATTTTATCCAAGGTTCTCATTTCAATTGGTTCGATTGGCATTTAAAACGCATGCTCCCGCTTGTTCCAGTAAAAATTGTGTATCTGTAGCAACTGTTTTTAAAATATTTGGCAATTAGGCTTGCGTGAACCCCACGTATGTGTTGGAGTAGACCAGCCTTCAGCTGCCCAAATAGTGTATACTTACACGGGTGATGAAAACTCTTCACTGATATATTGGTTGACTTACCTCGGAGTAAATATTGATTTTGATACGCGAGTTAGTGCACGACGAGCTGCAGTTATGCACAATGAATAAATAATCAGTCGTTGACATTAGCTGGCGCCTTCAATGAGCACTACAGTCAAGAAAATGAAGACAACCATGAAATTTTTTTACATTTATTTCGTGATAATAATTTGGAAGGTACCCAAGGCTACCCCAACTGGTCGCCAAACTATCATCAGGACCCTTAATTGATGTTAAACTTTAATCTGCGTATTATTAATCAGACAAAAATAGATTTATTGAAGTTAATTGAAGCGTCTTACACATAGGACATTCAATCTATTCGTGTTTTTGCAAAACTTCTGCTCATTATATAGTTTGTAGTTTCACACGAGTTCAAATCCTGTCCCAATCAGCAAATGTAGTAGTTTAACCACGGGGACACTAATGACTTACTAGCGGTTTTCCTAAAGAAATTGACCAGGACACTTTTCAATTACACATTGCAACAGAATACATTTCTCCACATTTCAAAGGACACTGCGATGTAATAGAATTATTGACAGCACATGTACGAGCATTTCCTCCGTCGCGGACATGAATGAATTTATTTTAGTGAAGATTTTTTTCATAGTTTGAAAAATTTGATGTGAGCTTTTTCTGAAACATATTGAAAAATTCATACATGTGGGACTAAAATACTGTAATATGTTTTGCATTTGCAAAGACTCCGAAGTAAATTTTACGAAATATTCATTCATAAATGGTTTCATTAGTTAATAGAATCATTGGCATCTCTAAACATTGCTTTGGTTCAATCATGACGAATTCTAGCGCCTATTTTGACAATTTCTTTCAAATGATTTTTTTTCTCGCGCTGACTGTTACCTTGAATACCAGCCTGTGGGCCCATCTAAGATTATCAATTTTACTTCACACGACGCAAAACTGAGCGCTAAGCTCAGCTGTTCGCACACTATTCCAACACGTCTAAGACATTCAATACAGCATAACTTTGTGCCGGAGCGTCAATAATTACGTACCATTTTGCCTTACCAAGCGTTTTTATCAATTGTTTTATACATTTTCCGATGGGGTGACGAAAAAGTTCGACAAGGAATCGATGTCATGACTGTCCGCCCCCCCTCCCTATTCCCCCTCACACTGCACTGAAACCCAGTTCCCAGGAACCGATTTAAGCCTCCATGTCATCTTAAGCCCAGTTTCAAGCCTGGCTCCCTGCTCTCAGTGGGAAAAACGAGTCCCCCAATTTCCCCTTCGAAGGGGAACCTTCGTACACAGAAGTGGTCCCTTGAAATCTCGAGCATACGTCCCCCGGCATGACCTCTCTGCGAATTTTCGCAAGGACAAATGGCTTTGTGCCCCACTCAAATAGAATGAGTTAGCGAGCAAATAAAATTCCCTTAGTTTGTTAGGAGCGCCGAAAAACAGAATCTAATCAAGGGTTTAATTAGAAGCTTGAAGCAAAGAAGTCGGAATAAGCAAAGGACAAACAGGTTCACAAACACAGTGCCGGTCGACATGAATAATTTGACCGAGGTGCAGACCTGGGCTGTGCTTGCGCTCTGTGAGCTTTGCAGAAAAAAGGAGCAGGTTTTTTTCAGCGTCACTCTGTTCTTGTACGACCGAATAGCCATGTGCATGAGCTTCATTTTGGGGGAAAAAACCTTGCTCTTAGGGTGAAATGGATGAAGAGATTTATCAAATTGCCATTTGGAAAGATTTAGTTCTTGAAATGGTAAATAATTGTTTTTAAATACGATGAGTGCGTTCTGTGATCTTTGGAAGAAAAAAGCATCAGAATTTTGAGTTCATGAGGTACAGTATAAGTTATAATTTTGGTATTTTGCTCATTACGTCTCGAAAATAGACATTTCGTATAACAAGAGCTGCTCACTAAATAAGTCGAAATCATCCGAAGAGCAATCAGAAGGAGTGGGTCAGTTCACGACACGTAACTGCAAACCTACGATTTTCACTGTATTAAAATCTCTCGAAAAATATTTTTACTTAATGAGCATGTGTTTGATTGCATTTAATGAGTGAAAATCAATAGAAAATTAATCCTCCTTGACTTGCCAGAGCTGGTGCGAACATTTTCAATATTTTCATCTGACATCCATAATCATTTTCCGGATCAATTGAAATTTATTTATTTTATTTTCCAAAATGAGAACTTCAAGTTGTACCCATGGGTGAAACTTCTTTTGGTACACATTGTTAGTAAACATAGCATTCTGCACAATAATGCCTACTTTTATGAAAGATTCTTTTTAAATGACACCTCTGTTCAAGTTGTTTCTTCATTCGATTCTAAGTCCACTAAGCCCATCAACTTAAACACCAATAACAAAACTTCCACGCACATCTCAAATCGAGGAAACGATCAACAGTCATTTACTTTGTGTAGCAGTTCTAATTTAGAATCGGCCGCTTTTTACCCCAGATGTGGGTATTTTTTATCCCAAAACCTGCTGCTCTTCCAGCCGACGGTGAGCAGGGACTGCTGCTCCTCAGAACAGCATCGTCGAGTGCGCTGTGAACCTGCAATATTTCAAGCCGAAACGAATGTGGGTTTTCTCCGTACATATATAGAATGGTCATTTCTACATGCTGCTTTAGGTAACGTTTTGAATTTTTTACTTTCAAATAGTACATTCAATCAGAGTTTTGAGTGTGAGTGACAACATTTGATGAAGTTTGTTAGGAGAGGCTGAAGTGAATGAGAGGTCGATGTTTTTGACGCTGTGAAGCGATCACCGATATCGTCGCCGCTTGCCCGAACTCCTTCAACAGTCTACGGATTCTGTCCGCCTGTTTGTAGACCCTCTGATCACTTTTATTTTCAATCATAATAAGTGAGAACATGACGTAGCCAGTGATTTTTACGGGCTACTTTCCTTCTCAACTTTGAAGAATATATCACTAAAGATGACGATCTGTTTTTATACAGGGTGCTCCAGAGTTACTGACCCTTGCGTTGTTGAGTAAATAGGATACCAAATTGTTAGGCGAAGAAGTAACTGACCCTGTTAATTTGGATACCGTATTTCAACAGGACGCCTTACAATTTGGTATCCTATTTACTCATCAACGCAAGGATCAGTTACTCCTGGACACCCTGTATATATTCAGTGGAGAGATAATGTTCGAGGAAGCTAAGATGTAATATTTTACACAATGTAAAATTGCATTTATTTCGTGCCTATTTAATTGAAATTCAATTTGGAATTATCCCAATTTGAGCTCGAAAGAGGAAATTTGTTCTTAACATAATTTCCGTGAACATAGGATGAATGATTTGAAAATTGCCTCGTACATAATGCATATTTCAGAACGTTTCATGACGAAACACATCCCTGTAAAATTTTTTACAAAATGTCAAAAACTATAAGCATTGAAGGTGTGAAGTGAAGCAGGAATAAAAGATACAAACTCAATAACGAGCATAGTCTCTAGAAATGACGGAAAATGAACACGTTGTGCTTATTTGTTTTTAATGGAAACCATCTTATTATGTAATATTTCATACTGTGTGCAAATTCCCCCCCGTGTAATTTATATCTAAATAAATTTACGTACCGATACCGTACAACAGTATAATTTCGTTTTATTTCTTTAGCTTTAGCCCCTTCAAAATGGATCTAACCATTGTATCATGGATACATAATATTATATGATTAATATTTAAAATGTATCTTCTGAATTTAAAAATTAACCATCTTATGATTATTAAGCTACATTTGGAAGGATAAAATCTAAAGAAATGTATCGGAATTAAACAGTTGTAATTAATCAGAGATACATTATATCATTAACACGTAATAATGCTCAGTGGACGCCCTTCCCGCACACAGTATGTGCTGTATACGTAGTGTGGAGCTGCCGTGAACTGCTTATACCGCAAACGAGAGCCACTGTTCGTTTATATAGTATAGGTGAGGTCTGAGTTCCACATTTGAATATCGTCGTCTGCAGTATTTAGGAATTTTTTATTAATAAGACGATCTTATTACTCTTTGATATGGGTAAAGTTCCATACCTGAATATCGTCGTCTGCAGTGTATAGGAATGTTTCATTAATCAGACGATCTTATTACTCTTTGATATGGGTAAAGTTTCATATCTAGATATCGTCGTACATATGCTTGCGATGACATTGGTTGAAATGCATGTAGGTGGTTATGTGAGAAGGAAGGGTATGGATGTGATAACCTATGATTAAATGTCAGGATTAGCCTATGAGTGTGTATAGCTTACGGTAATAGCTAGTTGATCAACTATCTCACTCCCAATAAAAACAATAATAATTTTGCTGTGAAGTGCTTACGCCATCGAGAAACAAAATCGAGAAACTGATGTAAAATTTTTATTTTTAAACACCGTGTGCCAATTTAGAAAAAAGAATCAATGTTGCCATACATACTCATGCACGATTGAAATCAGTTAACGACGTGTGCGTGGCTGTTGAAAAATCACTATTCAGTGAGACGAAATATGTGGTTGAGCAGTTTATTATAATTTGACGCTATAAGTATATATTTATATGTATTTGTATTTATTAGAAGATTTGACTCCCAGGATTATCCATGTTGAAGGTAAATTCAGTCGATTTCTTCTGGGTCGTGAGTTTTATTTCCCAAGCTTTCGGGCTGTTAAACAAAGCTCGTCTTCAGTGGTAACAAAGTGTGCAATTGCTGGAGCTGAGAACAGCTAAACAGTATACTATCTACTAATATTTACACAATATTTATAGGCACGAAAGTCATTTCTGAATTAATTCACCAAAAATTCTATGTTAAGAATCCAATTTTTTCTCTAGAAGGCTTTTAGAATCATTTGATTCACAGCGACTGTACATTTTGTCACCTCCTGTTGACGAGCCATGTTAATAGAGCGAAAGCTTCGTAAATAAAACTTAAGACCCAGAATAAGTCGACTGAATTCACCTTTAACATTTGTATGCATCTCAGCAGCGCGAGCATTGGTGTACGCATATGTATACGATAACGAAACATTGGTATACACATATGTATACGATAATGAAATATTGGTATACACATATGTATACGATAACGAAAAACGAAGGGAAACGCATGCACTGTTACGCAAAAAAATAATCGTGAGCCGCATGTGCTCCAGTACGTAGACGACCAAATTCCTTCCAGTTTCTCAAGCCTCTGCAGCACGAGCCGCACTGCCACAAGAGCTGCACTGCCACAAGAGCTGCACTGCCACAAGAGCCACACTGCCACAAGAGCCACACTGCCACAAGAGCCGCACTGCCACAAGAGCCGCTACGTGCGAGGTAAGCTTACGATCGCAAGGAGGCCTCTTCAGGCACTTTTACATCATTCTAGGCTGTGATAAAAGATATTTCATTATACATCTTTTCTTCAAATCCACGTTCGTCACTCACAAAAAATGTATTTTTTCCTTCAACTCTCTGAGGGTAAACTTGTAATTTTGCTTGGGCAGAGCACTTCCAATTTCCATTTTTTGTAGGCCTTCTGCTGCAGTGAATCGTTCGCGAGAATTTGAGGGAATTTACACTAAATATTAATTTAAACAATTAAACGCGGGGGATCCCACCAGGGTTTTTAAATCCATGACAAAGCTTAAAAAAATGTTACTAATCGATGGCTTTCTAACTGGGTAACATTGAAGTGTTCGCAAGATGGGCCAGAAATTATTTAAGAAACTGTTTTTGGCACTCTTCTTCTTGATGACGTTGTTCATACTTTATGTGACGAATTTATATTAATCAGCATTTAAATTTGAGAAAGTATTCAAATACACTTATTTAAATCATTGCTGTGGTCAAACGGAAGCGAAAGTGCGTGATAAAATGGGATCTCCCGTGCAAATGGCATATGGAAAAAGTATTACTGAGTTTTGGTGCTGGCAAGTAAGGCGATATTCGAGGAATTCTGTTTAGGCCGAAAAAAAGTGAAAGCAGTTTTTGGCACCGAAACCAATAGTTTATCTCGTGGAAATTCTCTTTAACCAAAGTTATCCTCGCCCTGAGGCTGCCTTCGTGACTGCACTAATAAAATAATGGTATTCTTGATTAACGCATACGTTCACTGAAACGTATCCAAAGGATAGAAATAGCTTTTTTCACTAATGCCTAGGAATGCACTCTACGTTTGCTGTGAATGATGATGTTTATGGAAGATCGTTGAAGGTCGGTTTGGCTTTTCAACAGAAAAGAAAGTTAATTTCGGCGAACATTCCCGGAATTTATGGGAAACAAAAATGCTCCTACAAAGTTTTTGAGCTGCTCTGAAGGAGTTCACTGCCCTCAAGTCGAGTTTTTTGATGAGCTTAGTTAAACTCTACAATGAAATGCTTGAAATAATTTAGGCTACAGATGTTGTTCTTTAGATCCGTTAAAATATTCTGAGTACCCTGAGAATAGGGGACAGATTCCCGCACAAGACCTCCAGCTTTCGCACCACCCACACTGTGGAAGGAGACAGCCATCACAAGCGGTCGGACACAGTGCAGTCATCACTAGCACAGCGCGCTAAATCGGTTTCCGCAAACAACCGCTCTACATGCATTCGTCACTCGCACAGAACGGTATCAACTAGAGCAAGCATCAAATAGCACGGAATATAATTGTACCATAAGAAGCAAATAGAACGTGTTATACAAAGCCAACGAGAAGAGGAAGCGGGTTATCTGTTTGCTGGAACTAGCGCCCTCTGTGCTAAGGACGACGGCATACGTGCGGTCTTTCTGGAAGAGAGCATTTAAAGTGACAGACTGCACACGCTTACAGGGCAGCTGCCCCTCACGTGCTGACAAATCGGCTAGAAGGGGAGACTCAAAAGCTGGCATTGCTGTGACACACCTAAGCGCGTGTTGCAGGCACCGCGCTAATAATGATGGTGTCGGGAGAACCGCCCGCTACTGTGTCCTTGACAATGATAGTCGCGATATTGTAGCTGCTACGATTAATTGTTTTCGTAGACGTAATATCGTCAGGGCCGTACAGATTGGAACCGCCGCAACGATCGATGGGGCTTCTCGAGAACGTCTTTGTGTGCAATAGGGACGGAAAAAAGTCTATGAATTGAGACAAGTTTCAAGTGCGTGAATGATTTTAGAGAAACAAAACAAATTCCATAGGACGTTAAATTTATTTTGAATGAAAAGTTAACGTGCGCTAAAATTTGACGTTTTACACATGCATTTATTGCATAGGTTTTACATATTTTGATGAGGGATTTCTAAATAATGCTGTTATTTTGTTACCGATTCAAATCCCGACCTTGCTAATTTATATGTAAATAACAGCTTTAGTCATTGCTCCCGAATTCTCGCAGTATTTTTTCCATTTCTGTGACTAAAAGCAGATCGATTCGAGAAAGCGTAGTGAACAAAATTATAGACATATTAAAACTCCATAGATTTTATGAACAATTTTTTTGCATTTAGAGCATAATGCTACAAAGTTACTCATCATTTCAAATATCTAACATATCACTGCTACAACAATTACCAAAATGCGCAAATGAATGCCCGCGTAGTATGCTGAACTTTACTCTTGAAAGGAATATCTACGATTTCCCGAAGCACCATACTCACGGGCTTTAGACATCAGCAACCACAGAAACAAACTTTACTTCGAGGACTGCAGACGCTCCACCGACGCACCAAGTCTTCGAGGGCTGCTGCGGAGTGCGCCAGCCGCTGCGCCGTCAGGGCGGCCCTAGCCTCGACGTCAGCCTGTCAAGTCGTACTTCCAGCGTTTTGCATTTCAATAAGAACGTCCAAAAATTGCTTTTCACCGACTGTTCACAATGGGCGAGTCTCTAAGGAAACGATGATTATGGAGATTTTGTTCCATCGATTTCTCGTACGTGCTTCTACAGTGTGCGTGTATTATTATTTTTTTGATGATCCTAGATTTGTGTTTGAGTTTACGTTGTTCAGAGTAGTAAGCTGACACTTGCTTCACATGGTCGCAAAAATGGGGTTGAACGAGTAGATGCAAACTGTAAAACAGTAAACGCAAACGATGAAAACATAAGATGAGTTTCTCCGCTGTGTAAGTTTTGACCCAGAGGAAATTTTAAATGAATTATATATGGTGAGCACTATAGTGCTCATCAAAATGCCTTGTTTTGACTTAACTGTCCCCTTATGAAAACTTTAATGAAACATTCCCAGAATTCGAATGTTAGGGTTGTGCAAGAAGGTGAGAAATGAGTAGAATATCATTAAATGCTCGGACGAAATGCTTGTAGCATGGAAGTGACCTTATTCTTGTATCGAATTCTGTAAAAAATAATCGGAGTATAATCATGATCAGTTTCTACGGTAACCTTAGTTAATGTGAACCATGAACCGACTCAGCTTCGGGGCCGCCAGAGTCCTGGTCTACTGTACGTGAGAGAGTACGGCCTGGTGCGCAGACCATACTTTCATGCAGTGTCGTCACATTTTATAAGCAAATAAAACTTTTCATTCACGTTGCAAGGAGTTTACAGCGCGCGGGCAGGAGAATTAATTAAAGATATGAGCAAACTTTGACCGTAAGATTAAGAGAGAGCTGTGGCTGCTCTGATGGACTCTTTCTGTCCGTCGTGTGGACTGAAGACTTGGGTGGGCTTGGCTAGACTTGTGGACTGAAAACATGGATGGGCTTGGCTAGAATTGTGGACTGACAGACTTGGGTGGGCTGGGCTAGACTTGTGGACTGACAGACTTGGGTGGGCTGGGCCAGACTTGTGGACTGACAGACTTGGGTGGGCTTGGCTAGAATTGTGGACTGAAGACTTGGATAAGCTTGGCTGGACTTGTGGACTGAAGACTTGCCAGGGTTGACTAAACCGGTGAACTGACAATTTTTACTAGGTTTGGCTTGACTGACGAGAGAGCATTTTGACGAGTAAGCTGACTTGACTGACGATTAGATAGTCTTGGCTGGGCTTGGCTAGACTAGGAAACTGACAATCTTAGCTGGGTTTATTTAGACTTTCGTACGGCTAAGCTTGAGTAACTTTGAGTTGACGGACTATGGAAAAACTGAATAGCATTCAAACTGTTCAAGCATACTGATCAATTTGGCTGGGTTTATCTTAGTCATAATCGAAATAAAAGGGCCATTTAACGTTACTTTATGGGTTTCGACATCTTAAACTACTGGCTTTGAATTTAGTTTATTAAAAATTGTTATTTATACATCTTTTCTGAAATTTTTTAGTATATTAACTTTACGTTAGTGATTTTTCGGTTTCGGAAAGTATGTTCGAAAAATAGATATTAACAAGTCAGCGGAAACACTCTTGCAGATGTTCAAAGTACCGAAATATCTGACTTCAAAAATGGCTCAAGTTAAAGAAAATTAATTTTAAAAAAGAGACCATATTTCGTTCGACAAATGCTTAAACTGAGAAGCATAATTTCCTACTTCCTACATAGGGAGGTAAGTAAAGCAGCGCTCGTCTCTGGAGCACACGGACATTTCCCTCATTTCTCTTTCATTGCTTGTGTCCACCACTTCCAGAAATTTCATATGAGGATATACCTGAATTTTCCTTAAAAAAGGACACCTTGTTTGAACTTATTTTTTCTAAATTTGGCTGAGATTTTATGAATCTGAAAGTAAATATTTTAGCGATCATATGTAGAGATTAGCAGGCACTCTTTTCAGAACTCTAAAGTCCGGGCTTACGTTAAAACTCATCTAGGTAAATGAAATATCTTAAAATACGTATTCAAACGCTAACGGAAAAGTTTTGCTTATTTTCAGCGGAGGTTAAAAAAAGAGAAGCGCACGAGAAACTAAGAAAAGCATCGGTTTAAATGTTTTATCGAAAATGCTACATAAAGATTTAATACTCTATTCATAGGCAGGCGAGTCAATGATTAAGGTGACTATCAGTATGTTCCTAACGACCGTGTGTGTTTAAACAGGCTCTAAATAACTACACAATTTCACAGCAAAGCTCGGCGAATGTGTCCTGCTGGAGAGTTTCGCCCTTTGATACCAAAATGGTATCAAAATTGCAAAATTATAAAATTATTATTTTACTATATGGCCGATGATTATAATATTAATTTTGGTTAGGTATCAAATCAAAGATTACTATTGATTTGCTTTGATCTAAAAAACTTAATCATTGGGAGAAGTACTGATTCAGAGCTGTATAAACGAGGCCAGAAGCATTCCAGACTGCAAGTACTGTGCATGATGTAAGTCAAGAACTATCTGTTGAATATCTCAGAATAGCTTATTAGGAACTAACAGCTCAATTTGATATGATTAAAATGTGAACCCATAATTAGAATCATATTAATTAAGACTAATGTAAAGTAAAAATGTAGTATAAAATAAAGCTAAACAAAAATTATATTATTACAATAAATGGGATATGTACAAATATATACATATGCAAACGTATAGAAGTCCATAATCGTATGTCTACTCCAGGCCAAAACTTGGGGCAAAATCTATCTCAAACTTAAAAAAAAACACACTTGCCGTGATTCCAATTTAGGCCTGTAACTTAACTGATAAAATTTTCAAATCAGTCTATGCCGAACCTATAAATATACTATGAACAGATCTCAGAGAAGAACATATTCTAAACTACTGATACTCTATTATATTAGCTTAAAGCTTGCCTAAATATCAAAATAGGTTTCAAACTAAATACCTAGCAAAGGTAGCTCGTTGGTGCCTGAGCAGCGGCCGCTCGTCGCTCGCATAAAAATAAGATTTTGATAATGGAAGGACCGAGAACAGCCGCAGATTCCAAGTGCAACGGGCATGGTAACAGCGGGGGCCCGTCTTGGTGATGTGGCTGCATATGATGCACCCTTTCCTTAATTATCTCGCGAATGCAATGTCTTAATCATGTGCCGTGTTACTGGCAGCGTCCCTAGGACGCTTTATTGAAATATTCGTCTCCACACGACGAGCAATGAAACATTGGTACTGGAGTAGCTGGTGAGTGAATCAAGGCGTAGTTCGTGTGTAGCTCTGATGAGATATTAGTGTTCCTAGTACGTGCGATGGAAAGCTATATCTTAAACCGAGGAGTGAGTGATTCAAAGATAGTAATGTAAAATAAACGTATTAATAAATTTCGAGTAATTCTTTTAAAACAATACGTCTTTTAATGAAGGGGTTAAGAATGCTCCTGGTAAATTAATAGCTCTCGTTAGTGTACTGAAAATTACTGAATGATCCTCAAAAGTTGTTTAACAAATATGCCGTATTACTTGGCGGTATCGAAATATGCCGAAGGAGAAAAATTAGGGAAAACTCATTCAATGTTCTTTTCAGGAAAATTTTAGAAACAGTCGGCATGAATAGAATCATTAAGCTAATAATTAGGAGCCAGTTACTGTTTCAGGGAGTTTGAAAAACTGCATATCATAGAAGCATAATTGAACGTGCAGACATTCCTCACAATTTGTTACGGTTTTTTCTTTTACAAAGACCAGAAGCTGGACTCCCTGAAAACAAGGGTTCGTTTCACAGAACGAAGACAAAGAAAGCCTGGCTGCCCTCAGCCCGCCTCTTCTCCCAGCTCACTTTTAGGGAGAGAATGCAGACAGGCGGCCGCTGCTGCTGGTGCCTAAACTCTTTGCTTCAATTAGGCTTATGAATTTCTATCCACAGTCAGGGTTCGGACGAGCCAGTAAGAGCCCAATATTAGGCTGTTTGAGGACCCATTCTTGCCTTAATGTTCTAATGCAATGAACATTTCCTATAAATTGAGCGGTGAATGTCAGAATAGAGCCCGACACGCGACTTCGTCCTGGACAAGCGAGAGGCTCCCTCGAGATCAGCAGGAAAATTCGAACAATAATTATTATTGGTTTTAAATTGAAGTGTAGAGCTATTGAATACGTTCGGCATTAAAATTTCCCGTTAAGTCACTTACGAATAATAAGAAATATTACGAAAGTGAAGTGAAAATGGCTTTAATTATCTCCCAGCGTAAAAAAAAGACATGTGCATATACATATCTCCTACAGTAGCAGTTGGTACTCAATTCTCCAGACCTGATTATTCACTAATAAAACTCCAAAAATATCTTCAATATTATTATAATTATAGTCAAACACTGGGAAGAAGTGGGCAAATTTTCAGTTGTGAAAACATCTGAATGACTGTTTGCCTTAAAGGAAACTAAATAAATTCTAAAAAACTCTGAACAGCCAGTCCACGCCGTCTCCGTGAGTGGATGGAGTAGGCCTGCGGTGATCAGTGAACATTGAGGTCGGTGAACAGTGCACATAGTGGTCGGTGAACAGTGAACATGGAGGTCGTTGAACAGTGAACATAGAGGTCAGTGAACAGTGAACATAGAGGTCGGTGAACAGTGAACATAGAGGTCGGTGAACAGTGAACATAGAGGTCACTGAACAGTGAACATAGAGGTGGGTGAACAGTGAACATAGAGGTCGTTGAACAGTGAACATAGAGGTCGGTGAACAGTGAACATAGAGGTCGGTGAACAGTGAAAATAATGGTCGGTGAACAGTGAACATAGAGGTCGGTGAACAGTGAACATAGAGGTCGGTGAACAGTAATCCGCTTGCGAAATACACATCAATGTTCACTTGAGCGGCTGCTGTGATACAACAGAAGTCGGACGTTCTAATTATTGAGTATAAGGCTAATCAACAAAAGCCAAATGAGTTGCTAGAAGTGTCGACACATTTTTCGCCTTCCGATGAGGACATTTTACTCGAACAAATGTATCTTCGAGATCTTACATCGTAACGAATTCGAGCAACTGCATACCTAGGCAAAGGAAAAGCAGATATCTCGGTTACTGCGCTCCACTAATCTTAGAACTAATCTTCAAATGTACTTGTTCTCTTCAAAATGTACATGTCCGTTCACTGGTATTTCATGCTAGTGCAAATGGGGCAAGAGCTTTTCTTTTCAGATCATTGGTATGGACGTTCGGGAATAAAATTCAAAGCATTGTTCTTCAACGACTGCTTCCGCAAGTTAGTTTGCTGCAAAGTTCTCTTCTAAATGCTATTTATAACAATTCCCTTTCACAAAATACTCAAGGATCCCTTTCACCTGCGTGAACTGTGATTGAAAACAAAGTTTTTTATTTTCGCTTAGCGCAGGCGTTTCAAGCTTGTAGTCACGGCGAGGAGGTTTGTTTTCAGTCGCTTCATAAGAGAGCTCTTGCTATTCCCTTTAGTGATGTTTTTCATCAGGAATGTCAATACAAACTTACGATGAGCCTCTCCCGCTCTCTCTTCTTGCCCAGGTTGAATGTTTGCCTCCAAATGCGAAGAACAAAGGGACTAGCAAAACAGTAGAGACAGCCTGTGCTTGCTTGGGAAGCACAGCTTTGAAATATTATAGGTGGCCGATGCAAGACGTTTGCTTATCTTGGAGCACAATAGATGGCTTCTGAACTATATACTTGTCAAACGCAGACATGCTCGAGGCGAAACTTTATCAATTTCCAAGAAGTAACGTTCTGTTGTACCTCTGTTCGATAAATTTTAGAAGCGTTTTAAATTATTCTAACCTGAACACAACTGTCATAGTAGGAATGCTACAATATGTGTTTTGTACGTGAATAACACACCTTTTATTGTGCACCTCGTAAGGCTGTTGCCGTCGTCCTCGCTCTGACGGCATATTCAAGCATAAGTGCCATCGGAATTTTATATTCGCCGCTCTGTTTTGAGGAGTTAATTCAAATGTCAAATCTAAGTGTGGTCAGAACACAGCGGTCGCAGCGTTGTTTTGAAGAGTTAGTTCAAATTAGCAGAACAATAATAACTATACATGTATGTATTAAGTAATTAATGACACTGCTGATCATAAAATTGAGCTGCCTGACATGAGCACAAAAACGGTCGTATGGCGGGAAATGAGATTACAACCCACAAGTTCAGGCTGGAATGTTTTTTTTTACATTTTTTTTCAAACGCATAATAAACTTCAACATGCATTGTAAGTGAATGCCCTTGTGTTTTATTTGAGTTGATAATCGGATTTTCAAGTGACTTTCAGTTTGACAATATCCTCTATTGCACGCTGTAAAAAATCGACTTTCATATCTACGTGTAATCTATTTCAATGATTTTTTAGACGTGCGAATAGAAAAACGGAAATTGCAGCATTCCTTCCAATAAAATAGTTCGCGTGATTTTATTTCGTATAATTAGGTAGGTATCAGATTGAGAAACCCTTCCTCAATTTTTTGAAGTATTTTGATGGCAATGCATTTACTTTGCCCATCGGGTCACGAAACCATGAATGATTATGCAGTAACATTACATAACTAATTTTACAAATTATAAAAATTTTCAAGAAAACACGCAAATACAAGCAATGATAAAAATAGTTCGAAAATCATCTCATTGTTTTCTCTTTGCGAAATGCACAACCCTTTTTTCAGAGGTACGGGCAACGAAGTCTCTGAGCACTTAGAGAAGCTAGCCATAAATTTCGAGCTTTCCAAATAAAGTAATTATTCCCACAGGGAACAAAAATGGGGCCTTGCAGACGCTCCTTAGCCTTCAGTCTTAATGGACTTTGAAGAGGGATTGCTGACCCTCGGGAATTTTTCCCTCTTTAATTCATATGAACTGCTCGCAAGGATGATTAAGCCATTCTTTGGCAATTTTTACCCACGGAAATTTATTCGCCAAAACGAGTGAGTTCGATTCCGAACTCAAGTTGAAGGCACGAGTTTTGTACGGCGGCTGTCAGGGAGTAGCGTGAAATTCGTCGCTAATTCTACGAAAATGAAACATGAACTTTTTTCTGATGCATTCGTTCTACGTAAGAACTCATTCACTTTCAAAGGTAAATGTGAATTCATTGAGGGGAAAGATTATTTTAATAGAATAAAGAACTTGTGAAAAACGATTGGATAGCATGATACGAGTATTTTTTACAAACTCCAAAGCCATTACTAGAATCTCTAGCTTTTGCAGGATGATTGATTTACTCCATCCTATACATAGGTGTGTTAAAAATTGTGAAGAACAAAGACTGAAGCCAGCAACGTGGAAAACTCATACGTACCATTGCAACTCGGTGGGGTTGAAGGACGCGAGCTAAACGCTTCTCGAAGCCTGATTGCTGTGACAAATCAACATTTTCTGTCGTTTGAAATGCTAATGCACGATTCATTATGCACCGTTGCTCTATTCTTCCTTGCAATGAATCATGTTTGGCCAGCGGCCCTGGTCTTCTGGTATTGAATTAAACATCCTCGGGCGAGACTTGATCTCCTCTCCAAGCCTTATTGTCAAAGGCCGGATTTCTCAGAGGAAAAATCAAATTAGTCACATCGAGAAGCCCTGAATGCTTCCGAAATTGTTACATTCTTACATTACGATCATTTAATTAGATGAAAATCGAGTTTCTCTTCTCATGATTTTATCTTATTTCGTTTCTCGTCAATTTGTCTATGAAGTTAAGGAAATAAAATTACGGCAATCACTTCTTACAGCCAGGTGTCGAAAATTTATGGGAGAAAATATAAGTTGCACTTTTTCTTTTATGTTAGATTTGGCTGTCAAAATATTTGTTCTCTCTTCCCCGGAATTTTCCATTTCCCATCTTTTGTATGCCATCTGCCTTTCTACGAGCACTATTAGGGTGTGAAATGTTATTGTACGCCAAGCAAGGACTTCTCGCAACCCTTTACGAGCTGATTACAGTCATCTGGCCGAGGTATAATTTGTCGCTGCTCTAAAATAGAGTCCCATTGATGTACAGGCCACAGTGTCGTGTTTCAGGTCGTATGCACAATGGGAAGCGCCAGGGTTCAGTCCCAGAATTTCAGCTCCCAAAAAAAGCCTCCCCTGCAAAAATGGTGACTTATAATAATGATACAATGTGTCGAGGGTTAATTGTTCACGTCCTACAATAATGGTGGGAGAAACGCAGTCTGCTCTGCAGATGAGATCTGAACAATGACTTCTCAGTTGTCGCGAAAAATTCGGACTGCGGATCGAGTGCTTTAAAAATGTTCAAATTTGACGAGCGTAGACAATGTCAACAGCAGCTCTGACAGCTTAACCACTTGTTGAATCGTTTATTTAATGCTGTAACGAGGCGCTGTTCAGACGGCGAGGGACAGGGGGGTAAAACTTTTTTGAGGAGCTGAATGTACTTCAGAAAATTTTAGAGTTTCGCAGTCGCTATTTTTGGAATTCGTACCGAAAATTGAGATTCTCATACTTATGAGATCAAAACTGTACTACCGCAAGCAGAAAACAAATGCTAAAAAAATTGAAAAAATGAATGGATTAGCAATTGATTAACATTTGTATTAGCATAAATGGCCAGAGATGAAATTATTATTTTTTCATGAACCTCAGTAATTTAGCAACTGAAATGACTGAACTTCTGTGGAATCTTCAGTTTCATCAGATTTGTTTGGGTAATATTGTAAAAATACCATCAAAAAAATCTTTACTGTTTTAATAACCTTTATTAGCATAACAATTTGTAAAGAAAACCTCCAAAAAATATATTCCCGAGGGAAATATGCAAAATTTCGAAAATGTTGTAGGAGAAAAGATGCTAAAGTGCACAAAAACCCTTTTGCTATTAGCCTCAGAACTACATGCAGGTAGGCTTAGAATCTCAAATAGTACAACAATCCTCGACATTCCTACGCCTACCTGTACCAAAGGATTGCAAAAGAACAGGCACCAAGCTTCAAGGTATCGATTTCTATGATTGACGCACAATTCAACGTTCGTAGAGATTTTAAATCCTACGCCCAGATAAGTATGCCAGCCTCTGTCAGGCTGTACCTCAACTCGGCAAAAAAACAAGCTTTTTTGCCTGCGTGTGGACTTTTTTACCTTGAATACGAAACCTAGAAAAAGTGCGTGAATGCTTTTGTTAACGAGACGCTCGCTTCTCACTTATGGATTTTTAGGTACCGGCTTGTTTGTTGTTGCGGCCTCTAAAGGAGAGGGCTCGATAATAAGAGATGAATTCCGGACACAAAATGCAAGAATTTTTGAAGCTTTCTCATGGAAATGATTGTTTGGCGAGTCATTATCGGAACCCAAAGGTGCGCAACCGAGCGGAAGTGACTTCCAGTCCCAACCAACCGACTTCTCGGCTCAAATGAAAATACACAATTGTAATTACTTTTTACTTATGGCTTATCTCTTGGTCAGGTCTCTTTCTTGTTCGATTTGTTGTAGAGCTACAGGCATAGGAGAGGCACCGCGTCTTTTTGTGTGCATTTAGATATACAGATTTCGCTAAGACAAGTCACATATCTGCTCCGAATCATTGCCGCGCATCTGTTTAATTCAACGCTAACTTTCTTGAGGTTCATATGACTTAAATTAAAGCCATACTTAAACATTCTTCTGACTCTGCTATCCGTTTTTTGTTTTTCATCTTAAATTATAAGCGTTTTTCATTTGCCGTTATTTTATGGCTCTTTTTTATATTTCTTATGTTTCACATTTCTACCAAGGAATTCTGTCAAGCGTTGCAACGAAATTTGTCAAAGTTCGAGCTTAGAATTTCTGAAGCTGGAAGGTGCGGCTCTTTCATTGTTACTCGAAGGAGCATCGTCCTCCCCACGCTGCCTGCGCTACAATCCGATCTGGGACCTTAAAAAATGGCTGAAAAAAATGATTGTCACTCCAGTAGCTCATTCTCACGTCAGTCAGAAATGTTCTGACAGTCGCTTTGCATATAAAAGATGTCGGCTGCAAACGTGTGAAGAGCTCCTGAAGAATGACTAACACGGACAAAATTTGTTGTCTTTTCTGTTAACCGAAATGCTGTGCAAAATAACTTCATAGCATTAAAATATGTTTTGATTGCTTGAATATTGGAAAGTGATTGTTATTAAATTAGTTAATTCGAATTTTCGTGTCCTAAATGAAAAAACTATTCCCTTGAGGGGATAAAAGTTCCTATTATTTAAATGTTTGGAATCATTCTCAAGATTTGAGACACAAAAGATAAAGAAAATTATTATTTAATAAATAACTGTGATGAGAATATCAACATGGTTTTCAACTCAATTATTCTCAATAAGTATTTGATACAAACCCTTTGATGCCTGAATAATATTTCCACAGAGAATTCAACGAATATTTTTACAATCAGATGCGGCGATGTATTGAATTTTTCCGCTAACATCACTGAGGCACGGTCTGAGCCACTGGGAGGCGAATCTCTTATATTCAAGTAATTAATGCTAGAAAATTAATGAGCCTATTTTACCCTGAGCTTTTCAATTTCAAGAACTTATTATCAGCATCAGAGAGAAGATATCATATTTATTGCATCACACTTTTGGTGTCAGTTCGTAGAAGTAAATGAAATGAGTTTCTTTAAATCCGTAGACTTAAATGTTGTTTTCGCCGAACTTCAGGATCAGTGAAGAGGGTCTTAATTTCTATATTTTTGTGAGGTAAATTATTGAAGGTGTTCCATGCATGTTTGATGTACAAATTGAAAATTTCTTGCAAAAAAAATTGATGCCTCGTAAAATTATTAAAGCACTGCTGAAGTTGCTTTGATTTGCTACGTCATAAAATTTGATAAATACTAGGTATAAAGGTCTGGTTTTAAATTGATGATTGTGAATTTAGTTGCGGATTTGTAATTGAATTATAAGCAAATGGCGAATGCATAGCTTAGTTTTCCTTTATTTTGAAAAATTTAGATTTAGACAACCTCAGCGACCCTTGAAAAATGAATCAGTCAGGAAAAATTTCCGATTTTAATAAAATGGGACTAATATTTTCTGCACATCTTAACAATTTTTACTCGGAATAAATTTTCAATTCAATCCGTTGCTATTTTATTACAAACGAATGCAGTGGAAGTTGCAATGTAGCATAAAATTCATGCAAGCGGAACTTCACCTCTAAATAAATTTCTAACTTCAATTGTATCTCACACGTTCCATCCAGCACTTGCAACATTCTCAGGGCCCAGTGTATGAATCAAGTTCTTTACTGAGTGATTTCTAATTTAATATTGCCTCTAATTCAGAACCTTGTTATTGAACTGTGTCTCTATTTCAGAGTTTTTTGGTTAAATTTTACGTTCAATCTAAGGTTTTCTAATTCGACTGTGCATCTAGTACAGAGCTCATCTATCTGAAAGTTACTTCTAATTCAAAGTTTTTTGATTTAACTGTGTGTCTGGATTAGAGCTTTTCATGTAAACTGCTCTTAGGGATAAAAAGGTCATTATACAATAACTACCACGAGATGAATTTTCGCAATAAATCATTTAATTATGTGCTCTCATCAAGCTGATAGGAAATAGTTCTTGTTTTTCAAGCATTTTTCTCTTGTTTGATACTTCCTCGCTGGAAATTCTGTTACTCATTTACGCTAACTTTTTGCTTCAAAGACCGCACAATAGACAGAAGTCATTCTAGTCAGAACTGTCATTCTGGACTTCATTACCTGTCATTGCGAACATTATGGAACACAGGGATAAGCTGTGAAATCGCCCTGTGCACTGTGAAAAGGAGTGAATATGTGGAATTCCTGTAAAATGCGTCACCCTCTGGTACAAGTCCACCTGAAGATACTGCTTTGCGAATGTTATAGCATGCTTTATAACATTCGATTCACACATAAATATATCTGACACCAAGTAGACTAATCAATTTGAAAAATCTACCAACAAATTGCCAAGTTAGATTGAAAGTTGCACCGTAGAGCTTGTCTTCAATTGGTCACTTGAAAACAATGCTGCACTTTCAACATCATAGTTAATTGACAATGCACATTTTCGCATCAGTTGTGCTAACTAAGGGATATTCCATCAGGTTTTTTTCCTGCATTTAATATATACTTTTGACGTTGTACTTTTAAATGATTTTTCAACATACTGAGCTGAAAATCATGATTACCCTTATAGAGGACAATAGTCTCAGGCGTTAAACGATAGGGTTATAGCTAAAGGCTTAGTGAATATTATTAATTCATTATTATTTTTCTTTCCAATCAACAATTGTAGAATCCTACGCCTGACCAACTGTATCTGAATCTGAGCCATTGCATTTATATAACAGAAAATTTAAAAAAATAAGGTAGAAGTTTAATAACTGTACGTTATCCTAGAGCTCAATGTAGCAAGTTAAAATAGACTTGTCATCAGATGTGATAAAAAGTCAGTATAGTAGATGTAATATTCCCTCCAGAGAAAAAGTCCGTATAGTAGATGTAATATTCCCTCCAGAGAAAAAGTCTGTATAGTAGATATAATATTCCCTACAGAGAACTAACGTAGTCGTCAGAGTTGCATCACCAGCTGATGGCTTAGACATCCTTCAATAATAAAATTCACACAACAGTGCTCGAATTCAGTCATTACTTTAACTGAAAAAACTCTCAAAAATTATGTAAGGACTTTTAGGACGAATACGTTCTTACTCGTATTAAACTCTTACGCTAAATTTTCGCAATCAAGTTGGAAATTTCTTTCATTTCACAGCTACGGTCAGTTAAACTCAAAATTATTTATTTAACTTCTTTAAATTGATATTACCTCAAATCCGAAATTCCGAAGAACCAGATTTTGTTTTCGTAGACGGTAGACAACAGCGTGGTGTGTACGATCAGAAATATTATCATCATTTTTAATGAATCCTTTTATAAACTCTCTGATACTAATTTTTCCTTACGCTGACTTTCATCTTTGGAATAAAATATAGTTGATTTTTCATACCAAAAAAAATTACCTCCATTGGCTACTTACAGAAAACACCTCGCGCATTTCGTGCGTGTGAAAAGCACAAATGACGCCCTCAAGAATTCCACTCGTCATGTGACGAACTGCAAATGAAATCAGCACTCAATGCTTTTTTTTCCGAAGTCTCTAAACATGTTTTGAATAACCGCCAAGTTTCTGTGTACAAGAATTGTGCCTCAAGTGGCCCAATAACAAAGATTAACCTACTTCTTATACCTCCATTTACACGACATTAGCGAGTTTCTAAGAACTTCGAGTGCGGTTTGAACATTAGCCACTTGAAGGCTAACAATGACATTTCCAGGGCACTTCCTTCCTACGTACACCTCTCCCCTAGGACAGGCGTGTATGGAGGCAGGCAAGTCTCCCAACCATACACCGAGTGAGTGCACGGTTCCTTCTCATGGCAGAGGGTCAGGTACCTGGAAGGAGGCTTGCACAGGGTCTCCTCAGTCAGTTCAAATAAAAAATTGTCATATTTGTGCTAGTGTCCTGTGAAAAATCTGTAACTGCTGAAGAAACTATGAAAAATTTAAAGTCGGTATGGACCAAGTGTTGAATTTGACTGAATTTTGGTTATATGCAATTTGAGACTGCTGCCCTGGGTAATTTCGATGAAGCCCTTCAACAGCAGCATTTATTTCCTTTCAGAAGCTTGGATGAATCAAAATGATTTGTGGTAGCAAACTGCTTAAAAAGACAATCCAACTCGAACAAAAATTCGGGTAAGACCGAAAAAAAAAATTCGTTAACTGTTGTTTTGAATAGGTCACGATACCCCGATCAAGAAGTAATGTTAAATTGTTTTCCCATAAATTCTAACACTGCAACTACATGATACTGCCCTGGAAGTTTTCCTAACTTCTCACATCAACAATAACTTTATCACGTCGAAAACTGTACGCCAGCTATTTAGCTACCTCAACGATTTTGAAGGGAGTTCCAGCTCACGCCCAGATGCGCTCTACAGTGACCTGGACAAGGCCGCTGCTGCTGGTTCTCTTGTTCACCATGCCTGTCACTTCACTGCTTTCTAAACCGATACCAACTGATCGGTTTTTTTCAGCCATGGGAAACTGAAGGGTGTGCGTGCTTTTTGTCCGCATTTTTATTCAGACCACTGATACGTGCGACCGACCTGTCGATTCTGCGACTTATACTCAGCTCTTTCGATCGCTTTTGAAGACTTTCTTAACTTTGAAGTGAATTTAAGATAAGTTCTGTGATCACATTTCCCTCCAGAATATTTTATTATTCTGCTCACTTCTTACCCTATTTCAAGTAGTTGCACGAAACTTTGATATGAATAGTCTTTTTTAGCGTCATTACGCACGCATGCTTTTTTTAACCGTGTTGAAATATATCCGAAGAGGACGCATTATCCGAATGAAGCCTTCATTGTGTTTTCGGAAGCACTTTTATGCAAATAGAATCGCCCATCGGTGGCAGCCGTCATTTTATCGACATACTTCTGATCACTGAAAGATCCAAGTTTGTCTTGCAAAAAACGAGCTGTTCGCAGGTTTTTTTTGGTGGGGCCAACGTTTGCTGGAAGCACAGCTTTGTTAACTCTCTGTCACGCTTCTCAGCTTCTGAACTCTAGCTTCTCATTGCAAGCATTCCAAATTCTTCCAAAGAACTGATCCCAGTCCCCCGACGTGTAAAGAGTCCGACAAATTTCTTGTTGGTAATTTAACTCCACACCATCGAGCCGCCACGTGATGTTGTCAGCAGGCACTCGCCTGTGCACCAAGCGAAGAAAGAGACGGTGGCGTTGTTGGATTAAATAGAAGAATCACTCGATCTGAAATTTCTTCTGTCTGAAACAGCTAGGATATGCAGAAATTTAGTTATTGACTATTCAGTCTTCTATTGGGTGAAAGAAATGTAATAATGAATATTCAGAAATTTTTTAATTTACGTGCATGGACTGAGATATATCTGAGATATGTTCAGTAATTACCTACCATTCATTATAAGCGCGCATGAAGATACTGTGTGTTTCTTAGTTTTTCCTAACTCTCCTTTTTAGGGTAAAGCTTATCCATATAATTATTTCAATGACTAACGGAAAAAATCACTTGTTATTCCAAAAGTAAAATGTACAACGAGGTTTCCTACACACAGCACTTCCAACGTTCACAACAAAATGTGGAAATTACTAAGTCTTTTCAAAGTTCAAGAATTTTTATTTTAATACCATTATCACTGTGGTTATAATACTTTTGACTCGACGACTTTTTTGTCCGAAAAGGAAGAAATTACAATTACTGCGCAGGGCAAATCCACGAAATCTGTGTTTCATTGACAGAGGATTCATGTTTTCCTGCACGTGGGCTACAAATAAAATGTCAAGGCCATAATATCGCACGCCTAAGTTTTAGTCTCGAAACCATTTTTGAAGTATACTTATAAGATCAAGGTGAAGTTATTCACTATCAAATAATTTTTCAATTATTCATAATTATTTGATGCATTATGAAATGTGCATGTTTACAAATTTTCCCGTTTATTTAAGGAAAAAGATTTGTAAATTGTAAATCTACAACGCTGCCATTCACTTTTAGGCTTTAGTCATAAAATTAAGAGTTAACACATACGAGTGTATTCTTTGTTACTCATTTTTAGGCGTGCTCTAATCTCCGATGAATTTACTTTTTACTCTTTATAACTGCAGTGAAAATTTCACACTAAAATAATGCAGCCTTGCAGTAAAAGAAGTTACATACCGCATGAAGAAATAATTTCATGTACCTTCAGTGCAACCTTAATATTAAAACTTAAAAATCAATAGAACTTTTCTAATGCAACTTTTTGCTAATCATATGAGCATACCCACTTTTTAAATGGTAAGTGGACCTACCAGTTCGGCAAGGTCCTATTTGGAGCAGCGAAGAGTATTTACTTAGGATGGCTTCTGTTTGGTCTCACAACTCTTTCAAGCGTGAAAATCCAAGCTTAGGATATATTTGAGTAAATAGGAGTGACAGAGACATGTTATTCCAAGGCCATCATTCGCTCGTAATTACTGACCGACGCGTAAGTAAAAAGTTCTCTTCCTTGCTCAAATAAAAAGGGGCTCTGAATGGCGGCTCTCCGAAACGATTAGCAATGGACTTCAAGTGCCACCGCTCATCTATGCATGAAAAAAGACTAACTGGATGTGTTTCGTTGGTATGGGGATAACTGAGGCTGATTTTTCTGATTTGAAATTAGAAAGACCTTGAAAAATCAGTGTTCTAACGTTTTTGAAAATTTGTTAATTCAATTGAATTGTTAGAATGTCCTACACTTTTTACAGAATCAACACTGTTACATATTTAAAACATCTGGCACAAATCCACCGTAATTTGTCATATATGAGAAATAACTAAATTCCCGAAGCATTTCGTCAATCTTAGACATGGGCTGCCACGTACCAATTTATTGGATATGAATAGGAATTATTCTTAGGAATTCTAACAGAAGGACAATATTACGATATTAATTTCGGAAACTGTATCAAATACGACACAAAGTTCATTTAATTGAGGGTTAATGCGATGATATCGACAGTTCGTACTCGATGAGAGTTCAGTGCGTTCACACAAAACGAATCGAACGCAGGCGCGTCTTCGAAACCTCATGCAAAGAGTCACTCGAGTATAATTGGGCGAAAACTCCATGAGATACGCCAACATTAATAACTCTATTCAACATTATTTCCGTGCCCTACAAGTCCGTCGTTTTTCTTATCAACATTGGTTAAGAAACAAGAGAAAGTGCCCATTATTCCTTGCAAAGTTTGCTGTTATATTAGTCCTGTATTGCATTGGCATGGAACGTAAAATGTTGTTGGAAGGTAAATTTCAAAATTCTTTAACCAGACCACGAAAGTTAAGTTCCAGAGTTAAAAATTTTTTTCATTTCATTTAGTGACAAAGATTATATGTTCAAAATTTCGTATAGAGACAAAGAAATTGGAAATTATGATTTCAATCGAAGAACAGGGACAAAATTGTAATTTGTTCCGTAGTGCCATATACATATGACGGCGCTGAGTTCGTCATATGTACTAGCAGTACGCGAATTAACGCACTTTGTCAAAAAAAATGCAATAAGTACAAGGTGTTCACTACGTTTCTGAAAACTTTTTCTGATTCCGACGTAGTTGAACTCGCATTTGAGGTACATTTCGATGCGGTGGCGTGATGTTTAGTAGTATTCGAGTTCAAGAATTGTTCTGTTTAATGAGTACAAACCATTCAACAACATTTTTGCTGAACTTGTGTGGCTAAGCAGCCTGCACGCTGGAGTCCAACCCGACCTCGCCGAGACAAATATTGGTGACCAGAGACTAATGGTCTGAGTTTTAGGCTAGCCAGCTGTGGATGCATATGAGCACACTTCTGTAGGCCTATGCATTCAGTGCGCGTTCCTATTTGTTGTAGGCCTCCCCCAATGGGTCGTTACAGATTTCGCATGCATAATCTCGGCCTGAATCTGCATGAACATGAGCATCGTTTGTGTTTGATTTACGAGTGCGCATAACACGCGTGTTATTGTGATCATTGACATCACAGCCTGCGTTGGGGCTCATGTGTAGCTTATTTTAAAGTGCATGACGCCATGGAAACAAGGACTTAACGTGGGATATTTTTTCCTGCATTATTTTCATCTTATCGCAAAAAAATTCGATCATTGCCCATGGTAAGACATGTTTAGATGGAACATTGGGTAGTTGTTTGTTGTTCGTTCAAATAGAAAAGAAAAAAGGCCCCGGGCTATTTAGATTCAGAAAGTAGTACGCATTATTCTTCTTTTTTGCTTCCCTACAGAGTTTGGCGTCACACAATTTCATATTCGTGCAATCAGTAAATTTGATCCAAATTTGGAAGAACCCAATGTTAGCCGAAGCACGTCAAAATTTTAACAAAGTTATAAGAATTGTTCTCATTCACTTGTATAACAGAATATATTATGGTCATTAAAACACAAAACTTGAAAAAGAGGGTACTGAGGAGTACTTACTATTCTAAAATTTTCAGCCCTTGCTGCCGAACGCAAATTTTAACTGACTCAGCGCCACCAAGCCAAAGAAGCGTATAGCCTTGCTCTCAAAAGTTTAATTTATCTCATATTGCTAACTTGTTCTTATTGAGTCGTACTTCAAGCCGCTACATGCAAACTTCGAAAATAATTTTCATGCATTTCGAAAAAATTCATTGAAGGTCTTAAATGGGTCAGTAAAAAATATTCAATTAGACGCTTGTTATCCAAATCAATTGTTTCGATCGAATTTCAATGGCCAAATTAGGCAACGGATGCAAGACTTAAAATTTCTTGAAAATGTGAGCAGGTACATAAGAAAAAAAGAGCAACAATAATGACGCCACCATTTTTCACGATGTTAAAAGATAAAGAGAAGAATAACACTGAAACGCAATCATTAACTACGTACAAATATAATACTTGCGTGAACAACGTCAGGCACAGATTATCAGGTTGAAATCATCAAATGCTACTGTTTTTTTCTATATATTGAACTCAGATTCACAGCTGTTTGGTCGGTACCTTTTGATTAGCTGGAACGTAAGCTCATTTCTATTTGCTTTGTTGATATTTATCTAGGGAGATTCGAAGATTAATGCATTCTACAAATGATTTTGCTGCAGGCCTTCGCAAGTTATGATGGACCAACTGTTCATAACTGTTCTAGATCTTAACAGAATCCTCGAGAAGTACCATTGGTCATGAATTTGAAATAAAATGAATTTCTTAACGCGCGGCGAGAAGAACAGCTCATCTTGCTGATCGAAGAAGAAATACAGCTCTGGTTTCAGAGAAAATATTCACGGGAATAATTCGACGAAAACAGATTCGATTCACTTTCATAATACGTTCCCTGGAAAGTGCAGTTCCGTCTTTCTTGACATCATTTATCACTATTCTGATGATAAACTTTTATTTTCTGTCTTTCCGTCACATTTTGGCCGTCAATGTACCCCAGTTCGTCCCGTCATTTCTATCGATATTCCCTGACCATGCAAGTTTACGAGAAAACAAAACACAAAATCAAACACTGTTCTTTCCGTGCGCCTCGAATGCATTGTGCTCTTTTGGCCATAACCTAAGACCATGCTTCTGGTTACGCGCTGTTGGTCGCCATTTGAATACGGAGAGCTTATGGTACCCCTCCCCGAGCGAATGACAATTTATATCGAGCTTCTATTGGTTCTTTGAGCCACGAAAGGGGTGATTTTCATCTGTATGCTTTAGGACATTCATTTGAATGCGGGTCTTAGGAGCGACGCACGCTGGCAATACATCACGCAGCTGCAGCGCCGTGCTGGCTGTCTTGGGTCGCGCGACCACAGTTTATGACCAATTCTCGATTACCGATGTGTGCTGCGCTGCACAGACGATATGCAGACCAAGTGAGCTTAACCGCACGTGATGTTACCGGCTGCTGAAACTCGGCATGGCTGAAAGAAAAAACTGAAAAAGCTCATGGCTGACCTGGTGCACAACTTTCTTTAACATAATACGTATAAATTGTAAAATGGGTAAATTATGAAATTTGTGTTCTTTCCGTGGATGTTGTACGCCAGGCCTGTTATAATCCGTAGGAAAACATCTACACGTTCAAAATAAGTGAATTTGAACGGTGACAAATCCTGCTGAAAAATTCGATCTTGCATCAGCTAAAAGAACGTCACCCTGAATTACTTCCGTCGCATTCAGTTGAAAGCAACAGGATGAAATAATTCCCGTACGAAAGCTCGTGTCACGACGAAGAATCGTCGTCCATCCACAGGGTGGGCTGCCCTTCGCAAGTTCTGGGGTGCAGGTCGAGTGCAGCGACACCCAAATTGAAGTGAATATTGGCTTAGAAACTAGGAATTGAGAGCAGCTTCATAGTGATGGCTGCCGTGCTTCAAGTGACTATTTGAAAATTGATTCTTGTGTGATTGTAGAGTCTCATTCGTTGTGTCATCGTATAATGGACGAATTTGCGAAAAAGAAATTGCATGCAAATCACAAGACTTCAAGCCCTTTCATTGTGCTTCTGCTGTAAGAAAATATTATTAATATTAACAGTCTTTGTAATACAAGTGAATCTCTTCAATAAACATGTATAAACCTATTACATTCATGTTTGAATGACCCAAGTTGAACATGATAGTAGCTTTAACTAGGTAGAAGTAGTTTTATGCTTCAGAAGTGTAGCCATTTGGCGACAAGAATAAAAAACATGCGCGTGAGATGTTTTGTAAACCTTTTTGATGTCCAGGTTATTAGAATTGGAATATTGCAAATGAGCGCCTCGAGAAACAGAAGTGAAATTTCTACCTTAAATTTCAAAACCCTTTTGATTTTTTTCAGATGAAGAATACTAATTTATTGGAAACCAAAATTCCTGGAACGAAAAAAAACATAGTCAAAAAACGTACTCAGCCAAAAGAAGAAATCTTAACCATTTATGTGAATGTGACATTTTACGAAGCGATTTAATAAACAGTCAAGAAATGATTTAACGTGGTATCACATGGCTTATGTAACTTGAACTCTCTTACATTTCTCATTAGCTTCTGTTGATTTCCGTCAATAAGCTAAGAAATTTCATCATTCAGCCTACCACCGAATAAATTGTGATGCTTCACTTTTTCGAGCGACTGAAGTTTGCTCTGTAACTGCAACGAGTGCGTAGTGGTTGGCCTCTGGCATTTATCATACATTCTGAAGTTCAACTCATTCAGTGATCAGAATTTCGATTTTGTATGTTTATGGCATTTGAAAATTTATTCACTTCAATTTCACTATGACTATAAAACCTAAGCCCGACACGTCATGTCCACTATTTCAATCCACGTTAAGTAGTACATAGTACGTGTTATTAATCTTGAATACATTTTGTGTTCATTCTACGTGAAGTCATGCGAAGTATTATTAATCTTACATACATTTTTGCATACATTCTCTTCAAGTTTTTCGTAGTGTTATGAATCTTGCATTCACTTTGGATGCACTCCACGGGAAGTTGTACATAGCATTAATATTTTCACATGCATTTTTTCATACATTCCCTTCAAGGTGTACGTAGTGTTATTAATCTAGCATACATTTTGCCCACATTCCAAGTCGAGTTGTAGAAAGTGTTATTTATTATTCATGTGTTAGGTGTGTAATCTGTTTTCTGTGCTGAAATTCTGCTCACTTAAAAGCTCTCATAAGTACTGCACTACCCGTTGCCTCTCGAATTTTCTGTCAGGATTGACAGCATTCCATTCAGTATCTGATTTTTAACAGGAATGGGTGATAGTAACATCTGTCTTTCAACTTTCATGAGAAGGCTGTAGAACGAGTTTCAATTTTGTGGTTATTTTTATGTGTGCGGATTGCAACATCGACATAAGCGACAATAGTGAACAATGATGGAATTATTAGGAAAGCGACATTAAGATTTTAGGAAAGCGACATTTGAATTTTAGGAAAGGGACATTTGGCTACTAGGAAAATGACTGATTCTCGACATAGGAAAGCGACATATTTTTGATATTGAGAAAGCGACTTGTTCTGACTTTTTGCGATTCATTTCAGATAAAAAATGTTGATGAAAATAGATATTGTTTACTTACCTTTTCTTAAATTTTAATAACTTAATTCCAGTTGTTCAAGAAAATGGCAAAGCCCTCATATTTATCACTAACAAAAGTTTGATACAGTTTCGAAGAAAATAATACCAAATTTGGTCTAGCAAATTCTACGTAAGAGACACACAAGCATTTCCGTACAAAAACCCAAAGCTCTTAAAAGAGCTATCAGTGGCGAAGAGAAATAACGGCATGAATAACTTCAGGAGCCCATCAATAGAAGACATAAATTTGATGTCTTGTGGAAACTTCGACAATTTGGAGAGCATTATTGGAATATGGCCAATTTTATCCGATTTAGATTGGAATTCAGCAAGACGTGAAACTCTCGATGACTTTTAGGTTAAACTGCGATATAAAACCAGCCGTGTATCAACCCTATATTGGAGGTAAGTCAGAAATATCACCCAAGGGAGAGAACTGCGTTCGGTCCAATCGATTTTAGCATCAGATCTTCGTTACTCCCGTAGGTTTATCATAGAATCCAAATTCCAACCACAACCGCTTTCATGTGGTGGGAAAATGTAATAATTTGAGATTGGAAGAAGGGGTAGAGGCACGGGCCACCGTGCAGCGTCTGCCTCTGTCCTCTTATTCAAACTTTATTTAAAATCTCTGCAAATTTATGACTCCGTATGGAGATTCCTTGCCTATAGCTTGCTTGCTGCTTGTGGTTCTCTTAATTTATTCACCATTCAGCATAGATTTACTTCCTGAAGCTGAGTCGTAAGATCCCAGCTGGAGCTGCGTTTTGTGAATGTGTGCGTTGGTCGAACAGAATTATTTCTCAAGCTGCTCGTTTCTAATCATATTGATGCTCACGAAAACACTTTCTTACTCTTCTAAGTGAAGCACGTGACAGATATACATGGTCTTCTATCATTTCCGTAATGGTTGCTTAATCATTATTAAGAATCATAGCTGAATACATACTATAGTATTTTAGGATTACAAAATAGGTTCACGATGTTTTCCCAGAAATTTCAACTTTGGAATATTGCCCATGATTATATTAGTGCGTTCGCTGTTGAAAATACAGGATTGTTCGCCATCAAATCGCATTCGAATTACTGCAACTGCAGAGGAGAAACCCCTGAATGTTTTCCCACTTACGGGATCATCATTCTATCTTGGCAAGGATAAAATTTAATCAAGGATACAAGGTGTTCCCAAATAATACACCATCTCTTTCATTGTCTATTATCCATTTTTTCTAGTTTCGGGGGCTACAAAACATTGGTATTTCGTTATATGTTATTATTTTATTGCAATGTTTTTGTTATTTTCAGTGTTTTAATTAGACTTGTATCGATGCCTGATTGTTTGACAATGGCGGTCGACGAGTGATCACGTTGATTTGGAGCACCCTTTATAATACCGGATGATTTTTGATGACGCGACAGAAAAGAATCTTCATCAATTTCTGTTATATCGAACGGATTTTTGAAACCTAAGCATCTATGAAATTTTGCTACTTACCAGTTTTATTTGGGATCATTGGGATGCCTACCAGTTTTCCCTCTGGGGATGCCTAAAGGGAAAATGACGAAATCTACACCAACTCTCGGCTTCCATAGAGGCAGAAATCCGACTAATTGGACCAGAACTCCCTAGTACGGCAATGAGCTGCTTCTGCACATGAAAAATATCGTCTTCAAAAAGTAATTAAAATAAAACTTATAAATTTCAGGCTTCTGTTGCTTCACAGTTTTTCAAAATCCTTCAATTCTTTCAAAGGTTACAGATTATTTTTAGACTCAATCATTATTAAAACATACTGGCAGGCATCTGGGACAAAACTCGTGCGTCAACTGAGCTTCTATCTTCCGGGAATGTTGTTGAAGGCTTTCATGCTTTCCTTCAGAAATGTTTTATTCGAAATAAAACAAGAAAAAATTTAATGTTTTCCAGTAGAATGAGGTCAAGTATTTAAAAATTTTCGAACTACTACTATTGAGTTGTGCGGTGAGTTGTACAACTGATGAGTTGTGCTGTGAGTTGTACAACTGATGAGTTGTGCTGTGAGTTGTGCTATGAGTTGTGCTGTGAGTTGTGCTATGAGTTGTACTACTGATGAGTTGTGCTGTGAGTTGTACAACTGATGAGTTGTGCTGTGGGTTGTGCTATGAGTTGTACTACTGATGAGTTGTGCTATGAGTTGTACTACTGATGAGTTGTGCTATGGGTTGTACTACTGACGAGTTGTGCTATGGGTTGTACTACTGACGAGTTGTGCTATGGGTCATGCTACTGATGAGTTGTGCTATGGGTTGTACTACTGATGAGTTGTGCTATGGGTTATACTACTGATGAGTTGTGCTATGGGTCATGCTACTGATGAGTTGTGCTATGGGTCATGCTACTGGTAAGATGTGCTATGGGTTATACTACCGAGTTGTGCACTGCTGAGACAGTTGGTACCGAATATTTTAATATTTGAATGCAAGCACTCGTGATGTTTTCATCAGGAAAACAGACACATTCTCATGAAAGTTCCTGGCACACGCTCTTTGAATTTTAAGAAGACGTGTACCATGGATTCAGAAATAATACGTTAGAGATATTATAACGAACTTTCTCTTAACAGAAATAAGAGGAGACAAAAATAAATACAATTAAATATACGCGAGTGCATCTGTGTCCCAAACATGAAAAGATCTATATGGCATACCACATGCCGTGCCGTACGTCACATACCGTACTGAATGCCACATGCCGTACCGTACATCACATACCGTACTGAATGCCACATGCCGTACCGACGTCATATACCGTACTGTATGCCACATGCAGTACTGAATGCCACATGCCGTA
>VOMN01011851.1:0-22712 GCA_014899125.1 Orchestia grillus
TAAAGAAAGCCTATTCACATCCTTGCCTCAAACAAAATTTTTTTTTTTGTTAACCAGTGTAATCGTTCTTTCGCACACCGGAATAATCATTCCCTTACCTGTGTTTATGAATACTTAATCGTACATGAGAGTAAAATAAGATTCTGCAAGTTTCGCAATCGTATTCTTCGCCCGATGGTACTGCTAAAGATAAATATGATTCTAAATAATTAAGACCCCCAAACCAAGAAGTTCACCTGCCAGTGTTGTGAGGCTTGTTTCAATCATCCCAGCAATCGAATCAACAGCAAGCCCGTCTCAGCCCGACTGCACCTCAGACCACTGCAATAGCCAAGGCAGCTGAGCCATAAAATAAATTCGAAGTTCTTTCCCTTTACTCTCAATCGTCAAACTTCATAAAAAGTGTAACTCATTCTCCTGTGAGTCTTCTCTTCATTATTCATATTAACGCACTTTTATAATTAATATAACTGAATACTTCATTCATCAGTGCATAGAATGGTCTCGGAACGGGCTCTGATATTGAAAATTGATGTACAATAGTGTAGGTAAATAGACCCACCACAAAGAAAAAACTTTTTGGTACACAACATGACTTGGCTTCCGTAAGACTGAGCAGCGCTTCAGCCTCCTAATTAATGAATCACGAGTAGATGACGGTCAAGCAATCGCTTCTGACAGTCACTGACGCCAATTGTGCTCATGGCCAAAATTTGAGTCGAACAACTGTTAAATAGTTGAATCTCCTTCGTAAACTGTTTTCTTCCAGTATCATCTCCTAAAAACTTCCGAATTCTTTGCATGGAAAAAGTTTGTTTAGTGTATGATACGTGAAAACGGTAAAAAACATAATTTTTAAAAATAAAATCTGTTGTAATTTTACTGATCAAACAGAAAATGTTCTCTATGCTTTCATGGCATCACATCGCTTCTGCTTGTGAAACACTTCATCTGACTACTTGTTATCTTACGGTCATACAAATATAAATACAGTTGTGTATGTATAAATCATCCTTGTTCACAATACAAAGTTAGGCATCATATCATTTTTGACTTGAGGGTGTAAGCTGTTGCGTATGCAGCTCGTAATTTGTACAAAACTCTCTCTCCAGAAATACCAAAAAGTTTGTTTTACCCTAGTAAAATGTAAATATAATTTAAACGATTTTTACGATTTTACATTCACATAATTTATTTGAAGAAAAAGGAATGGTAACACTAGTTGCGGTCAGAGTCACGGGTAGTCAGTACTGCGCCTGCTCTTTCTTTTCCGACAAGCATGAATAATACAGTTGAAAAAAGTCCACAAAACAATCCTCCGTCTTTCACAAAGGTCAGGTTATAGGTTTGAGCCTGGGTGGGAAATCCAACAAAATAAGCGGTTCATGTAATGACCATAGGACATAGAAAACAACTACTCAGTGAAAAAAGATGGGGAAGTATAGTTATTCAGAATTCTGATCACTCGTGACAGTCGTTCTCTGAATGGATTTTTTAAAGCAAATCAGCTGAAAAGTATTCAGTAGTTGACCAGCATGTTCAACAAACGTCCTAAGAAAATTCCTGCTCACACCATGCTCCGAAAACTGAAAGAAATAGGCTTAGGGAGTTGCGTCGTCATCAGGAAACCATTTGTCAGTAAAGCTAATCGAATGAAACGGATTCAATTTGCAAAAGACCTCAAAGACCGGACAGTAGAGTCATGGAAACACGTTCCATGGTCGCATGAGTTGAAGCCCACCTTGCTCCGTAGAGATTACAGAGTTAAAGTGAGACGGGAAGCCGATGAAATTTTGGATCCTTCATACATAGCTCTGACAGTACAGGCTTCCGAAGGCTGTGCTGTGATTTGGGGGTACTTCACATGACCCAGATTGGGTTCGGCAGCCTTGTGCAGTAATAAAATAAAATCTCAGTAATATTTGAATACCCTAGGTGGCCACGTACATCTGTTGGTGTACATTTATTTTCCTGAAGGCTCCTGTATTTTTTGAAATGACAATGCTTGCTTCCACTTATCTCATATAGTGCAAAATTGATTCAGGGATCACGAAAATCATTTTCCCATATGGAATGGCCTCCATAATTTCCTCGTTTAAACTCTTTTAAAAATTTGTGGGCCCAACTTGAAAAAAAGCTCCAAGCGCCACCACCTCTTCCTTCATTGTGAGAAGATCTTTTGCGAAGTTTGCTCGTACTTTAAATGAATATTCATTGAAGTAGTTCACAAAATGTTGTAGAATTTATGCTTATTGAAATGAAAGCAATAATCAATGCAAAAGAAGTACCAATCTTGAAAATTTATGCCTAGGGAAATGAAGGCTCTAATCAATGCAAAAGGTGCACCAATACAGAATGAGAAATAGGACGTGTTTCTCACTCTCTATTAAGGTTCTTTATTTTGTTACACCCACATTTCTCTAGAGTGCTACAAACTTTTTGGCCGAGCAGTGTAGCTTCACAGGCGTACAACCTGAAAAAATAGTTACAAACTTGCCTCTGGCTGTTCGATGATGAAAGAATTCCAATACCTAACGACCTTCGTAGGAAATACTGAAACAGTATTCTCCATCATTGTTAACCGACACTTGGCATTCTATGTCCGTAGTTGGATGCTGTCTGATAAGTATCAAGCCAGGAAAAAACAATATCTTCTTAAGAGAAACAAACTCGACTAATTGTGCACCAAACGCAGGTCTTGATCAGGAGCGGGAGGTAGACGACGGGGCAGCCCGCAGCCACTAGCCCTGACGGGGAAACGACCGTTCAAAATCAGAAGCCTGGCGCAGCAGGTCTGGCTGGGACTGTATCTCAGCCCCAGCTGGTGAGGCTCCAGGGATGTCCAACTGGACTCTCTGCGTCGTGAGAGCAGGAAGCAAAGGGGCTGACGACGTGACAATGCAGTAATTAAACTGCAGCTGCCTTTTAAGTTCAAATATTTGTTCAATATTCTAATAATATTTTGCTGTTGACTATCTGGCTCTTTGTACCAATAAATTTAGGCTTAACTGCCTTACGACTCCCAAGATCACTATACTGTAGTACATGTTAATTTAGCTGAAATTCATCTCATGCTGCAAGTTATTTTCAGCTAAATTAAAAGATCCTACTTGCAGCCATGACGTTGATTTAAGTTGTTTATAATAGCGTGGTGGGCTGTACTCCTTTACAAGCTTGTTATCCTCGTTATGCTTGTTATCTACATAAAACATTTTATCTACATAATGCTAAGTCTTGTTCATTGACATAAAAAGTATAAAAAGTATAAAAAGTACTAATGAGCAAATTTTGCCCGTTCAGAGTTTTGCCCAATATCGTCGTGTTCATGTGTTCATAAGCTCTATACTTTTTCTGACACGTCTGTGGAGTTTCCGTTGATAAAATCGAAAGTTAATACATATATATTCTAAATCAACATTTTTCGAACATCTTATTCTTTTCATTTGAAAACAGAGTTTCGTTTCGATATTCATTCAAAAGTCGTCACCAATAAAACTGGTGCAAAGTTGAACCAACGGGTATTTTTCCATTGATATTTGTGGTAAAATTTCAAATTCTTCGCTTTGGTTGGCAGTGATACACGAAGCAATGCGATTCCTCGTCGGATATATTTTCTATCACCGCTGAACATATTCAGTCGTTGATAAACGAACATCTTAAGTAGTAAGTGTCGCAAAAATTCTCCTAGTTGAAAATTAATGAAAACTTCTGAGCACCACTATCTTCGCTCGTCTGTTCCGAATTGGGAGAAAGATTCCAACAACTGTCGGAATTTAGCTCCGTGCTCTACAGAGCGAGGCACATACAAACTCCTCGAAAAAATTAAGTTATATGGAAGTGAATTTGACGTAAGCTTGGGAAATAAAGATCACTGGAAAGTGTGATGCTAATTTTTCTTAAATTCTACACGCAATTTTATAATTAAATGTTTGGCGCATTAACAGCAGAGTTTTGTAGCTAAAATTATCTTTGTGTGAAGTTCTCACACAGAATAACGCACGAAAACTGTAGAGTCGAATCTTCAAGAAACATTTGTGGTGCTTATGTTACTAAATAAGTTGTAATAATGTAGTCTTTGTCTCACTTCTTCGTGCCAATTCGTTGTTGAGAAACAACTTTTTTTAATTTTGACCACTTTGCTGTCACAATACATAACGAACACTCAACTAACGTACGAGTAAGTTTTTTATAAAAAATTTAGCAGCCGATTGCTAGAAATGTAAAGAAATATTATAAATCGGTGAGTATGAATAATTGTGAGAACAATATAATCAGAACTATTTTAACCATCTCTACTTGAAAAATGGCTTTCACGACACCACACTTTTACATATTTCCTTCAGCCTTTGGGTGAGCGTGAAATTTCCGTTCGAGTTCAAAAGTCTATAACTGAGCAAAGAACGTTTAGCTGCAACCCACCTTATTGGAGCCGACAGATTCATATTTACATTCATAGTAACGGATCCCGTTTCTTACCCGAAAATTTGGTTAGGACACTCATGCAATCATGATGTTCCGCTCCCTTTAAAAAACTCCTTTAATGTGCAGTTATAAATCATGCATGAGTTTGATTTTATAGAAAACATCTGCTATCCAGAATTTCATTCGCGTCCTGTGAAATTAAGTACTTAAATTCTTTTATACAATTCGAAAGTGTCTCGCTATTCATGAAAAATCTGAAAACAATTGACCATTCACTTATAATTTGTTCGGTAATATTACGCTTAAAATGAAAAATCTACTATTCGGTGTGCCACCTCTGAATGGTACAATTTCACAAATTCCACGATGGTGCCCGAGTCGATTGCAGTGTCAGCATCATACTCGTAGTCGGCAGACGAAATGAGGACGTGAAATATGTATTTACAGTTTATATTCACATGCTTGGAGTAAGGAAGGGATTTTCAAAGCCTTGATTTACTCCTCTGAAAGTGAGTACTCTCTTTAATTTTTATCGGTAAAGAAATTTATTCTTGATCCGTTACATCTTTTTATTACTTGATGAATAAAATACTACTAAACTGGCCCTCATAAACGATATCCACTCCTTTTGTAAGCTCAAAATACGAATCGGGTTAGAAATTACTGCGCCTAATACGCACGTGTGAATTTTTTTAACAAGCCCGCAACTCTCCTAGCAAGAAACCTAATAAGCTTATCAAGTGTTATGAAGTAAACGTAAACACGTTCAAAGTGACCCGAAGTGAAAGCAAACAAGTTTTCAAATGAAATAAGATAAGCCTCAAATTCGTACCCAATTTATAAAATTATAAAAGAAATGTTTTACCTGGCAGAGTACCGAAGCATCTCACGGGCTTCAAGCACGAGACACGGCCGGTCATAAATTGCCTAGGTCTTTGATTATATAATTAGCATCCTACATCGGGCTTTATAATTATGTGTTTTTGTCCTCAGACTCGTTGCTTTTATCTGAAATTATATTTGTTTAAATTCACCATTATAATATTTCAAACAGTATTTATGTATCGAGATGATCGTATGGTCAGTATATGCTCTAATTTCTCTAATTTTATCAACTTTACAACGATAGCCCCTCGAAATTATCCTAAGCTTAATCTACAGAAATATCAAAATGAGACAAAGTAAAAAGTTTTTTTCAAGGTTTACAAAGAGTGATCTCCCTTCATCAAACCTTAATTTTCCGTCAAAATTGCGACATAAAACAAATGTGACACATTGAATGACTCGTGTTTAACGGGCAAGAAAATGACTTTTCCTGTCCTGAAATTGCCACCCGTCAAGAATTCTGATTTTACTTCCGCCATCGGAATATTAAAGAACAATTGGTTTAGCCCTTAAAACCTGGCTGACGCATTAGTATTTCTTTTACTTTTATCAGGTGGGTATTTTTTTACCTTTGACGATAAGTTCGTACTCCCGAATAGGGTCCTCAGCCCCTATCTTCTTCCTATACATGTACAGAACTACCATTAGAGTCCTCAGCGCTTCAATATGAGAAGATGGTCTTCATTTCGAAGTAAGAACTCGGGCCTTCCTGGTCTCTCTGAGTAAACCCTCAGCGTCTGTTACACTGAGGCCCACACAACTCTGTAAGCATGCCGTATAGGTCCACTAAACACAGTACGAGCTCCAAAAGTTGCTTCGTGCGGACTTAAAACCGCACACTTTTCATTTGAGGGAATAGAAGATTTGTAGGGATTGGTTATCATGTAATGATAGTAATTCATACTCTATGAACGTAAGCAACACATAGCAAATGAACGCATGTTGTGCTGTCACGAACATCTTACTTAGACGTCCACATTAGAAAGTAGAAGGGAAAGAGGATTCTTAATACTTAACTTAATAGAAGTTACGCCTCAACCTCGTATTGACTAAGCAATATCTCGTTCTATCTGGGGTAACATACACTAACGAGGGCTCAACCTAATTGTAAATCTTTGTGAACTAATTCAGGTTTGAATCATCAGAAATCAAAAATAAACTGGTACCTATAGTGAACATCGATTTCACGCTACTGGGTACAATTTTCACTCAGGTATACTCCACACATTGCTTGGCTACCTTGCGAGCCTGTAACACATCTTTTACACACCTTTAAAGTTAATTAAACACTATATTTGGGTTGCATTGATTGAGGGGCAAGGTAAAATTTTTTTGAGAGCCTTCGACTTACTGAAGTTTTCCTGATTCGTACTTATTTCCAAAAACTCATTGAAGACAACATTTTAAGCTTCATTACACCTACCAGCGCAATTGTGTTAATCGGGTCACGTTTCATTCGCTTAAAAGGAAGTTACAATCATTCAAAACTTGAGTTTTTATTGTTGAAAACTCGACTTGCCGTCACACACGTTGTCTTAAGTGCAAACCAAGATAATAAATAAAATTGTATTGTGTACCTTGCATTTCCCTGACATCAAGGATAGCGAGTATAAAAGACCGACGAAGGAACAATAGGCGCTTGTTTTGTTTTAGAAAGTCTCAGAAATGATCGTATTTTCTTGCTTAATTACACTTTCGAATACTTTCATTTCACTGAAACTCACGAGCAATGCCAAACGCAATCAAAATCGAGACAGAATGTCTTATGCCCAACTTACAGTATTGAGATCAGCGTTTCTGTAACGTTAGAATTGGAAATTCATGTTTTGAACTATAGTTCCCACGGTACGTGGTACCCAGGTTGAATTCACAATGTAAGCCGAGCTCAACTCAAGCAGTAGGCATACAATCCAATTGATAGAGAACCACGTAGGCAGGGCTGGGTTTCTTAGCGACTGTAGTGCGGTGTGAAAATAAACTACTATGAGCTCCGCAGCCTTCTTATCGTGCCCAAATGTGAGTAGGGTGCGGTGTTCAAAGCAGCAGTTGGTGTCCATACATCTCAATTTTGCAACATTAATTTACTGGTAAGTGAGTTACTATCACGTGACGCTCAAGTGGTTGGAATTGGAATGCGCAATTCAGTGTTCGTGATATTCTGATTTCTCATTCAGAACATACTACGTTTGCCAAATTTAAACCAAGATTTTTAAGACAAAATTGCAGAGGGTAATCTAAAAATGAACACCTTGAAGTAGAATTTAGACGTAGAATTTTTTTCAAATTCAAATTCGATAAAAAGTTATGTTAATCGTCATTGGTTAGACGTTTTATCGTGCTTACTTCTGCTAGTGTATTCTCATTAGCGTAATTGTAAATATCAATTATAATGCACTGAATATAACGTTTGTACTTCATATTTTTCACGTGTACAAAGAAAACAGAATCATATCTCCACCATCATCGACTCATAATATTTGCATTTATATTCCACATGTTCGTGAATTACTCTAATGATCGGTCTGCATATTGATACACAAACACTTTGTAAAGTTTTTGTACTGACTCTTGCGTACATACTGAGTACACACACACATAGCACGAGACTTTTCACTGCACGCCAAAACGAGCTCGTTTTCGAGGCATTAATATACACAGAAGACTGCAACGGAACTCGAGGGTTCGTAAAGTTTTCCCATTCCACTTTACACCAAACGAGGTCGAGTGCGGTGATTGGTGGCAGAGGCAGGGATGCAATCGTTCTGAGGGACAACAAATTCTCAAATAAACTTTGCTATTTTCTCAAATGGTACAATAATTCCCCAATATATGTAATTGCACTCCATATTAATTGATGGCAACGCCACTGCTTTTATCAGTTTAGAGGGATTCTTTAGACAAGAATTAACAATTCGTTTGACACTTTCTAATTTAGCGAAGCATCGTGTTCGTGATATTCTTCGAAAATAACACTCAATCTATGAAATAATTATTTTGACGGAAGTGTACATTGTATATCAGCATATATGCATCCCAAGGCAGACTACCGTGTACAGCACACAGTACACGCCTACATCCCAGGATACACTACCGTGTACAACACTCTGTACACGCCTACTGTGAACGCGTACTGTACACTGGCTAGCTGGCCCCAGCGCACCCCTGATGGGAGCCTGGAGGAAAAATTAGGCGTTATTTTGACCTTAATTGTATTGCCTCGATATTAATTTCATTTTGACCAATGCAAATGAAAGGCGAAACTAAATATATAGACAGCTAGGAATATTTATGTACTTTGTGTCAATATTTCCCCCTTGTATTGTCACATAAATTAAATACATACATGAGATATGTTACAATAATATATTCTTTGTTTTCACACTGCAGTATTTCCTTGAAATTCTTCCACTTTCATCAGACTAATACCACTACGGAGCTAGTACTAAATTTCCGTATTTCGATCGGTATACCTGAATTGAACACACCTAGCAGCAGCAGCACACATACTCGTATGTACGATTTCACCACAACCGTACCCGTATACTATCCATCTACGTATGTATGTACTTCAGCTATCCCGATCCACGCATTTCCTTGATAGACATTTATGCTACACATACAAGCGTTGTGAAAACAGTTTTACATTCAAATTAGAATTAATTTGTGCAGAGTTACAAGCCTGGAATCGAACTAGGCTCATGTTGAGTTCCCAAGCACCCTGGTGCGTAAGGCCTCAAGCTCGCAGTCACTTCTCAGCTGGCGTTGTGATCCTGGACGTACCCTCTGCGAGCTGTCCACGTGTGTCATCCTGTGTGTGTTACTCTCTGTGTGTGTCATACTTTGTGTGTTACTCTCGGTGTGTGTCGTACTTTCTGTATTACTCTCTGTGTCCTGGCTTGTGTGTGTTATCCTTTGTGTCTGGTTCTGTATGTTCCTAGCATACGCTCTCCTTTGTGTTCTCTTCTGTTTCTCCCTTGTATCTTGTCCTGTGACTTCCAGCTTTTGTGTGTTGCCATCTGTATTCTAGCCTTTGTATCTTTTCCTTTGTATGTTATCATCCGTGTTTTATCCTCTGTGGGTTATTCATTTATTGTTGTCCCATTTGTTCTATAGTCTGTGAGTTATCATTTGCGTGTTATCATTTGTTCCATAGATTTAGTCTGATTAAATTGAAGGTCAATTTAATTGAAACAAATTTGAGATGCTCAAGATATAGTTTCGGAAATTATTACCTCTTGCTGGCTATTTGTCTTGAACAATTGAAGTGTAATTGAGAGTCATATTGGCTCAAACCCTTGAAATTTTCATGAAAACTTGGTAGCGATAGGCAGAGGTCATTCAGCTCACGAGCGCGTCCCAATTGAATGCCCTCATAAAGTTTGCATCAAGGATGGATGCCGTTTAGAAATACGTTCAGTCACCCGCCCTGCATCTAATGGTTCATTTCATGTAAAATTAAATGATTGGCGAGAAAATAATCCACCCTGAATGGAGTTGAACGTATGCAGTAATTTGCTGGACAATAACTCTGACTGAATAAATGCTAACATCATCGCTTTAAAACGTACATATGTAATTAAACGACCAAAGTAAAATTAATCAACCAGAAAATATCGCAGTTATCAAAATGTACTCTTAAATTTATTTTATTCAAGAAGCATACAAGATTGATTTGAAAGTAACCACATTGGCGAAAAAAAGGCTCACTGTTTGCAAGAAGCAACATGACTTGATAGCAGTAAGCCTGGTAGTCAAGAAACATTCTTACATCAGCTGTAAAGAAAACGTTGTCAAACTACTGAGTGCAAAATTTTGAAAAGAAACTCTGATTGACGCGGGATTCAGCACGCTTGGATTACATGGATTAAGTATTAATTTTTATAGAATATTCAGGTTATGATGTGTACACGCAGTCTTCACTATCGATGTCCTCGCTATAATTTCTCACTATGCACACAAAACAAAATATAAGGAACACAGCTGTCAAGTACATTTGAATTCATATTTGACATCGAAATGGGCAGAAAAATATTTGGAAACACACGCTAAATCAGAAGGGAAGTTACACAGTGAGCCCGTGATTAGTAGCGTCTTTAAAAAATTGAATTAGTACTGAGAGTGGCAAAATGAGTGAAGGATAATCAAAGTACATAAACAAAAGCTATGGTCACCTGCTTTTGCTAAGTTTGCGTATAAAATCGAGGCGTACACTGGGCGGGAACCTTTCAAAGTACGGTATGCTACACGAAAAATTCGAGTCACATTAAGACTACTGCCCCTAATTAACGTAGAGTATCTTACATAGCAACCCTGGCATAACTTTAATCTTCCTTTTTTGTTCTGTTGGAAGTTCCAGAATGCGGGCGATTTTCTTTTCCTCCAGATGAAAACTTTCCAGACGCTGGAGTGGAGGTTGTCTGCTGAATCTGGTCGGACTGATCTTGGGGTTTGGAAAGCTGCTCGACCTTCTCCTTCTGTTCCAGCCTCTCTTTCCTCTTGATTTGGTATTCGACAATCAAGCGGCAGGTCAACATGAAGAAAAACACCTGTTAAAGAATACACGTATCATATTTTGAAAGTTGGAGTAAGCTCCCAAAATTCATCTGTGAAATGTAAAGCAAAGTTTCAGTGCACTAACTTTCTCTGTAACGAAGTATAATTCCAGCGTATTAAATGAAAAAAAGTATAGAAGAGCATGAATTTTTTTCCAAAGATGAATGTGTGATGCAACTAACTATGACGTCACTTGGCATTACCAAATGAAACAATGAGTAGAAATTTGATATTAAGATGAACCTTTTTCTCTGATCCAATAACTCATTGAAATTAGATTTGAAATGATTTAAATAGAATGATTTAAATTAATACATAGAATGTGATTCATTCACCTCAATAAAATGTTTCGAAAGTGTACCTCTTAGTCAATAGAATATAGTTTTACACAGATTGTAATGTCCTGAATTCAAATTCGTAATTGGTTATTTACTGAACATCAATATGCTTAAACATAATTGGCACTTTATTCATTGCGTACATACAAAACTGACATTATTTTTGCCATGTGAGGGTATGTTCTGCTGCCATATATGCTTTGTGTCAAGTTTTAGCGAGTGAAGAACATCTTCATTTCATCCTCGAAAATACAACAGAAGTGAAGAACCAATACTGTGACCTCATGGAAAAGTTAACTCTAGAGAACATGCAAGCATAAGCGAAACTAGATGGCTCAATCCGTTAAACAATTCACATAAAAAGAGGGTTGAAGTCACGATTTTATAATTAGTTTAAATACGTTTCAGCGCGCTCAATGGGACTTCATAAATACCCTAGTGCCCCCTTGCGGCCCAAAAAGACAGTAAATATCACGTGAAAAAATGTAATTTTCTGTATAGGCATAGACAAATACAGACTGATTCTATGATCAGTATCTCGCATTCAGAGAATCTGTACCCGTGAATTTTCTCGTATCTTATTCATTCGGTGCGCAAAAAAATGATTACTCACAGACAAACATAATATATATATTTAAACTTGGAGCACTAATAGATTATTTATTTCCGAACGCCTGATGGCGGCACTCACCAAGGAGGGCGCAATGCGTTCAAACTTGTCCCCAACCATCCAGTGGTTGTAGGTCGCGAACAGCATCATGAGCACGAGCGTCAGGTTCGCGACCTGCTTCACACGACCTGCAAAGTGCGACAACATTAGCTATAGAGTCATCTGTGAGGCATTCGGAGGCCAATTGCGAGGTCTTTCCCACTCAGATGGGTCTGGCAGGGAGTTCTTGTACGTGGATCTCAATTTTGATCATTTGTTGTGCAAAGGCCCATGCTAAGAATTAGCAGAAGAATACAGCATTGGGTGAATCTAGGCGTAAGTAATAAAATAAGTAATGATTCTATTTCAATCAAATTCCCTTCCCATATTGGAAGAGCGAAGACAAATAAGCTTCATAGCAAAATGAGAATCATTCTATTGAGCTAGATCATCCTATTCATGTCAATAAATTTCAGATCATTTCCAACTGTGAGAAATCTAGTCGGAATCTGCCAGAGAATACATTGATCCACCAGGTCAAACCCATTTTAAATAATGCTGACTCGTCTATATTGCTTAATATTTTCATGTAGGTTTATTTTTTTGTGCTTTTTATGTGTTTTTCTTCATTTGGGATTTCTTAAATCGTGTTGGCAGATATTGAAGATCAGTGTTGTGTCACTGTAAAACCCCAATTTCAATGTACATCTATTTTTCTTGAGATATTTCTACCGACCTTAGAGTTGCTCTTTTTATTCCGTTTTCAGTTTTACGAATAAAATTCGATTATCCGGAACATTATCCGTTTTCAAATAAATGTTAAATTTTCAAATATTCTCGACCCGGGAGCTTTTGTTAAGAGTGTAGAATCTGTCGTAAATTCGTATCAGGGAACAGATGTCACGTAAGAAGTTCAAAGCAGCGCTTATTGACTACGTCTACTGAAGGCTAACTGAAAAATTCATGCGAATCTCTCCTCTCTTTTTTACCACATGAGGATAGTAAGAAAACCTGCTAACGAACTCCCATTCGACGATTTCATGTCACGTCAAGAATACGTCAACTTACATTATAAATTGTTCAATTTTGGATCTACCACAACACAGCAAATTGAAAGCATCGCACCATCAGTATCGATTCGCATGTCGTTAAGAACTTGTACAGTAGAAAAATAAGCACCACAATTTTCTGTGACATCAATTTTAGCGTTACAACTAACTTCCATCAGTCTTAACAAGACGACTTCCACTAAAAGATATGAAACCTGAGAATGCGTACAGACAGAAACTACGGTCGCAACTTAGAGGAAGTTTTTGTCTAAAATTTAGTAGCGGCCTGAAGAATAGTGGTAAAATACGATCGAACTGTCAATAACCGTCACGTTGCCAGAGTGATTTGCCCCGCGTAGACCTTTTCACTGACCACAGGACGCTGAGTTGCTTTGCCACTCTTCGTGTTGCTAGTGAGCTCAAACTTCAACAGATTTCTTGTATGCCCGGTATGCTGTATGAGAAGCGATTGCAATTGCCCTAATTTCCAAGGCGTGAGCTAACTAAGAATTAATTTATAAGTTGAAATAGCCTACGATACATGAAAACAACTACCCATACATTTGATAAAAGTTTCCACAAGCGTTCGTGTAGAAAAAGAATCGAAATTGGAAGTTACAGTTTCAAAACTGAGCACACTTGCACGAGTCGTAAATCATCTACATCAACGTTACTAAAGATAAGAAAAATTTCTTAAATCTCGGTTAATAATCACGCCATTTAATTACTGAGACTCATTCAAGCATTACAGAAGAGTTGAACCCATAACGTGCGAATACGCAGGTGTGTCGTGCAGCCTCACAGATGCCAGCTTCGCCGGGCATTTCCTCCGTTAGTGCCTGCTCTAGAACTCGAACAGGCGGCGCTGTGAATCCTTGCAACGTCTTTTTCCTGAAGTTAATTAACTACAGCGAATATCAAACCTGGACTAATTAGAAATTAATTCCTGAAAAAGCTGTCGTTCTTTTTGAGCTTTTTACAAAATATCAAAGTCCATCTCGTGTGCAGAATGTTTGTACTTTTGTTTTCCATTTGGAACTGTAAAAGAAATATATTTTCTTCAGAAACGAACCGAACAAATTCAACTTTAAATTGCTGTACGCATATTGATTAGTCTAATTTTCACATTTCTCATAAAATTCAAGAAACAATAACTAATTGTAATTACTCTTTCGTTCAAATTTAAAATAAACATTTCAGAAACCCTTTCAATACTTTCATTTGATTTTCAATACTAATTCTGACTTAAAACAGAACAAGAATAGAGCGTCCCTCAGCACACTCATTCATTTTCTTTAAAGTGCATAACTTACCCTGCCATTGTCATTAAGACAATCCAGCCCAAAAGAACTATTCCTGCAGCACCAGTTTCAGGAGAGTACCCAACTCATCTCCATAGGAGTACATACAATTCTCTGCTCATTTCTTCCTCCCCGGACTCAAGAAGGCGAAGAAATTATTGACATAGTTTACAGAAAGAAATCTTTCACTTACAGTGGATGTTCGAAAACCCTTTTCGATTTTAATTTTCGCTTTTGAAATTACTCATGACCTTGCAAAAAAACAACTTGCACAAAATTTGCCGAAAAAAATATGAAATAGAACCCTCCAGACTATTTAGATTATTGCTCACAGCAATATCAACCAAACTTTTTGACTCTAACATCTTGAATTTTCGCGTAACCAGGGAGTGCTTCCCTTGGAAAAGAAGCTTAAATCACACATTCCTCACATCCCTCACCACGCCAGCAGTCGTAAGGCATTGAAAACCCAGCGGTAAAACGTGTTGGAATTAATAAAGGTTCTAAGATGCAAGTTCATATTTTAAATAAATATGTACAACTATATATGAACGATAGTGAAACTCATAAGAAGCGCGACCATAGCAGTGTGTCAGCTGTGTTTCTTCCTGCAGAAGTAAACTGAGTGCATACGCACATGACTCTGACGTCTCATAAAGTGAGTGCATACGCACATAACTCTGACGTCTCATAAAGTGAGTACATACGCACATAACTCTGAGTTCTTATAAAGTGAATGCATACGTACATAACTCTGATGTCGCTCAGAAACGGCTCATTACTGTTACAGATTTGCTTATTGTTGATTCTGACCTGCTTCTCACTTTTCCCACGCCTACCGTTCCTTCTGCTGGTTCTGTCGGCTAAGGGTTTTATTTTTAGAGCAGGTTATTATTAACATTGATCTCCTTATTGCCCCATCTGATTGATGTATTGTTACTTCTCACTTGTTTATTGCGGCGTCTCTCAGCTTGATGTTGCTTTTAATCAACAGGCGTATTCTTATTTCTGACTCTAGTACATTATTGTATTATTGCATAATAAGCTGTTGCTCCCAAACTGGCAAGTGTTGTTTCGTTTCTGTCCTCTTATCGTTACTTCTGACCTGATTATTATTGATTCCAAACATTCATTTTTACTTCAAGCCAGTTTTTTCTGACCTGCTCAATGATAATTCTGGCATACGTACTAAGTGTTGTCACACAATTGCTCACTGATGACAATAACCAACATGATGTTGCGACTGACAGCTCAAGGGTACCAAACAAAAACGTCTAACGCTAACTGACGAGCTTCACTTACTACCGTAGGAACAATAAAGCAAACTCCTTTGTTACCGGCACAAAACAAAATGTATTACTCTTCTTAATAACTACAGGAGAACATCTGTAAAAAGGTAATTATACAGTCCAAGTTTTCTAGATTTTCTGGGGAATCTGATTACGTATCCAACAGTGATCGTTGATAAGAAATACCTTGAAGCTATGAAATGGGACAATATATTTCATAACGTGAAGAGCATCGAGCTTCCGGAGACTGAGTCAATCAATACAGATCTATTTCGTGATTGTGAATGCTACAGCAAAACACAGAGACTTTTTAAATCTTAAATGAATCTCTTGACATTTTGTGTCAAATAGCTCATAATTTTCAACGTTTGAACACACAAGTGACGATAATTCAAACAATGTTGCCATGTCGTGAAGGTTTTAATTTCAACAATGAGAAAAATTATTGCAGCTTGAACGAGAATATTTACATACTGGCGGTCGATGTTGTTAGGGAAGATGGTGGAGCCCTTGCTGCCTCAGATTTCAGCGATATTTATCTTTGGAATAAATTATGAAATGTATGAACACAATGCATGTCACGATACATGGAACTTCAGTATGCCTTTCTTTAAATACCTTTCTCAATACTTGTTCATAATCCGATCTCTTGTGAAGTTTTTCACAACGAAACTCTTTCAACTGGAGAAAAATTATGATCATAACCATTTTCTACGAGAAAAGCGTTGAATATGAGACCTTCCGGTGTATCTTGGAAGCATAGAATTTTAATGTATGTATCTGTCCGTATGCATGTAGCTCCTTTAGGCTGGTGTGCAGTTAATATCTCTCGAGATCATCATTTTTTGAGCAACTGTAACATTGTTTAATCAGCGCAAATTCAGTACTGCTTGAAGGTAGAGGCTTTTTTAGCTTATTTTCTCAGTTTTGTAGCACACTTTCTCATCATATCTTCATCTGAGACAGCATTACTACCAAAATACAGACTAAGTGTTCTCATGTTCGTGTACGTAGAATGCTCTGTTCTGCCCTTGATTTTTGTTTAATATTTTCACAAACTTTTTCCGTTGAATAGAAATTCCCCCTATTGAAAATATTTTTGAGAGGCTACGATAGTAAATCCCATACTTAATCTCACTACAACATGAACTATCGATAACTTCGTCTAGTTAAAAAGCGATATTTGAATGCTTGTTGCAAATTGCGTAGACTTAAATTGCATGAATGGTGATGTGCAATATATTCTTCAAAACATATTTTTATTTAAATAAAATGTATGTATCCATTTTATAGTGTTACGGGACACCATCTATTACTCTCCTGAATAACAAGTAATTGTTCACAGGTTCAATTCCTTCCCAAAAATTTGAGCTTTGCAATGGAATAGACTCAATTATTTTAACCGTAAAGGATTTACAAGTGCAAGTAGTCTCGAATGCTCTCGAACTATACAAGGTTAATTGGACAGCTAGATTAGGAACTCCTACACTTCAGCTCACCCATATTATTTTATACATTCAACACATAGAGCCATGGTAGACATCGTGATGCATTGCTCACGATACTTCTCTCTCGCTTCCCAAGCCAGTTCGTACATCACTAAACAAGCGTGAGTAGCTATAGTGAATCATTAAAAAATCTTGAAACTGCACTTCAACTGACACGGGTGATTTTATAACGTAATGACCAACAACAAGCACACATGACACTGGATTCTAAGTGAATTTTGGAGTTACGACAGTGAAATTTTTGTAGTCTCTAATCTTCGCAGTGAAAACTACGACTGTGTGCCGTAACATTTACAATTCGTTGTTCCTCGTCCTAAATTAGAAGGAGGTCAAAAGGATTATTCGTTAACACGTGAGTTTGCATAGAAAAATAGCAAATTAATTAACTTAAACATGGACAAAAGCGAAAATATATTACTGCAGGTTGTAAGATACTTACGCGAAGGAACAAAGGTGAGGCAGATTCCGCACAAGATCTCCAGCACCCCGACCGACCGTCGGTACCACTTCGACGGGATTTTGTATTCCAACGTCTGCGCTAGCGGGAATACCTTCGCGTATCTCGCAAACTCTTTCCTCTGAAATGAAATCAAAACATTGGTGAGGGCAGAAAATGATCAACCTAAGATGAATATTTATTGGAAGTGATTTCAAATGAACAAACTTATCAAGCATCATTTTTTATTTGTTACAAAAAAATTGGTTGGAAAAGTATCTACTACGCAAATCAAAAACATATTTCTGCTGCATTTCAAATTCTAAAAGGATTTAAGTAGTGTCGGTAGAACATGAGCAAAAAAATGTAACTGTAATAGTGCCTTTGGATAAATGCAGGAGTGGCCATTATTTTGAAAGATGAGAAAATCTTTCACAGACAATACATTCACTCGTCTTTTTTCTTCAGTAGGTCTCTCCGACATTGAATTTTTCCTTCTTACGTTTACTAAGACTAAAATTCGGGGTTTTTAAGAGTCAGTACGAGGATAGTACAAGGATTCTATTACATATTTAAAGAACAATTATAAGATTAATAAAATCGTATGATACAGAGAAGAAGTAATTCAATTAGTAGTGTCATGAATTGGATACATCACCATTAGTTGAAAACCTTTGAAAAACGTATCAAAGAGTTCGTTTTATGACTCTCAGCAGAAGAGGATACAAGCTGTCTATATTTTTGCGGATGAGTCTCATGTTGTGTACAGGCAATAAACTGAGTTTTAAGTCAAGCCCTTGCATAGAAGGTAGAATAACTATTTGAAAGAAAGATATTGTACTTCCCGTCACATTTACTATTACAAATTCTGACAGGTGAGCACACTCTCACATGCAATGAAAAGAAGACTGGGTAGAAGAACTGTTAGAAAAAAATTAAGTGAGCTAAACACAATAATCGAACTCTTGAAAACCGTACACGTTGAAAAACATTCTCGTCTCACAAAAAGTAGAAATCTGGGCAGGCTGCCAGACACATGGGACGATTTTGTCGAGCGACTCCTGTATTCCGAGAAGTTCTACCGGAATGCATGAGTTCAGAAGGCAGGACTGAAGAGTTTCAGCATCAACTTCTCATTTATTTTTGCGGAGGATCGTTGGGACAAGTGTTGATCGAGAGCAGTAAAAGAACGGAGAACTTTAATTTAGAAGCGAATGAATGTTGCTGCCATCGTCCTTTCTGTTTCAGAGCTAGGGTTAGCTGACACACTCTTATGATTCCTCCTACCGGAGAAGATTCATTAAGCACTTCCTAAAATCTTTTAGGGAATAATTTTCATTCATCATGCGTCAAAGATTTTCCTCTAAGTTAAGCCGAAATATCAATACCATCTGGTAATATCAGCACTTAAACATCAAATTCCACTGTGTTAACGCTAAATACCACTATAATAACACTGGAACACTAAATACCACTGTAATAACACTAAAACACTAAATACCACTGTAATAACCCTAATAACTACCTACCACTTTAATAACACTAAAACCCTAAATACTACGGCAATAACGATAAAAACCCTAAATACCACTGCAACAGCGCTAAAAACACTAAATACCACTGCAATAGCACTAAAATACTAAATACCTCTCTAATAACACTAAAACACCAAAATACTACTCTAATAACACTAAAACTATGTCCGATGAAATGTCGACAACACGGATCATGCTACTTTTAATTTTAATGTCAAAGCAATCCATGCAATTCATAAGAAAATTAAACAAATCATGACGAATAACCAAAAATAACCTGAATACATTGATAAGCTATACCAGCATCAACACAATTTTGGCACTTCAAATGAGTATCTTTCAGTACTCACCAGTTCTTTGTAAAGCTCTTTGCTTACTCTCGGAGTAAGCTTTGTTGTGCCAACGAAAATGAAGAAAATACCTAGCAAGATAGACAAAGATTTGAGCACTACCGAAGCCATACTTGCTCTTCTCTTCACTTCGTGCTGCAAAGCTCTTCTCCCCTGACTGCAGTAAAAATTCTTAGACTCCTCTGCTCTCTTTGAATCTACAGGATTCAAACTTGCAGATTCAACTTTGTTTTCGACCCTGCAGGGGCCGTAGCACGGATACCGACCAGGCTTTTCTGTCGCTGCTGACGACCAGTCTTGTGTTTGTTGTTGATGTCTCTTTCGTCGACGAGATGAGTGAGTGTCCGAATGGTGTTGATCTGACTTGGTCATGAAACTATTTCCTGCTTCCCTCGAACCAAGCGAACTTCTGTCACTTCCTCCCTTCATCAAAAGCCTCACTGTTGCGTTGTTGTCTAGCAAATGAATACATCCAGGAGAAGTTTCTGTCCCTTCAATCGTCGGCTTTCACCGCTTCGTGATCAATAATCCTAAACTGTGAGACAATACTTACTTTCAAATGCTACGAACAATGCTTGACTTGTTCACCACTTCAAGAAATGAATAAAGATTTTGTATTAACGTTAAAAGAATCTGAGCTTGAAGAATTCAAATTTCAACTATAACCACGAGCCTACAACGACTATCGCCGGCTAACTGGTCCACCGATAGCGCAAGGTATCCCTGCTGCTGCCGATGCGATGGCCGCGTACAATTCACAGAAAGTTCTTGTGAAACACAGATTTTGTAGATTCGTTATGGACGCTAATATTATTTTTCAATTTCTCAGAGCTAGTTAAGTTCACATTTTTCACCATGAACGTGAATGAAACTAAGCAAATTATTAAAGTTGCTGAAAAGATTTTAGTTTTCCGTTATTTTTCAAGGCTTTTCACATGCGAGAATGGCAACACCGCCCTCAGCTCACTTTAGGGGCAAGTATCGATCATGAATGAGACCGCCTGTGACCAACTGCCACGCGCGCGTTCGAGCACTGCGAGGAAGAAGCGGCGCAACACTGCAAGCGAGAAACTACACCGCAGAGTTAGCAGACGCTGCACTACAGTGCAAGCAGTAGAGTGTAGTACAGTGTACTACTATTATTACGAACAAAATAGGCACCACATTATAGGCAAAGCAGACACCACATTACGAGCAAGACACTGTACCACATGAGGAGTGAGACAGTGCACCACATTAGGAGCGAGACACTGCACCACATTAGGAGCAAGATACTGCACCACATTAGGAGCAAGACACTGCACCACATTAAGAGCAAGATACTGCACCAAATTAGACACAAGACGCTGCACTATGTACATTAAGAGCAAGACACAGCTCAAGACAATACATTTAATTAAGAGACCCGCTAACACAGTGGTCTTGGGCCTACCATAGAATACAAGGACAAACAATTGATGGCACTATGATTTGATTGGCTCAGAAAATCGAACGAAATGATGTTTTCGATGAAATTAATGCAGGAGTCAAATATTTCAACAAATGTTGACAGGAAAACAGTGAAATCGATAAACTCTCGTATCTTCTACGCGATATAATTCTTTCCCGTAATTCATTCTTTGTTCGACAGTCCACTATCTCGCACACTTGGAATTTAGATAGATTTACCTATGGAATGTTATCCATGTGTTTCACCGTCGTCTGTTATGTTGCGTCTTGGAAGAAGTCTAATATCACTAAATGAGAGCATCAACCATTGAACATTTGAATCTACCATTGAATGGCTAGTCGAGCTTAGCTCCCTACGAAATTTTACAACTCTCTGAAAGCTTCCGTTTTACAGATAAAAATAAAACATCCACGTAATATCCCTAACTAACTCATCGCCCAATGAATATTTATCCAATCATTCCGTAAACTAGGAAAACATTATACTAACTTCAAAATGAGTTTTTTATTTGTCTCCTTAAAGCCCGTACATAAAAAATGGTTATAGTGTTAATGGTCACTGTCCACAGATATGGAAGCAATGGTTGTTGTATTTCACACGATCACTGTCCACAGATGTGGAATCAGGGGTTGTTGCATTTCACACGATCACTGTCCACAGTTGTGGAAACAGTGGTTGTTGCACTTCACACGGTCACTGTCCACAGTAGTGGAAACAGTGATTGTTGCACTTCACACTGCCACCGTCTACAGATATCGACGAAATAGTTGCTATTTCACACAATCATCGTCAAGTACTATGACTTCATGAATGCACCGCCGCTTCCTGAGCAGTGGCCAGAAACAGGTTCAGTTGCAGGCACATTTTTTTGCGTAGCGAATTACCGATAGCGATATGGGCAGAAGTATCTATATATCATTTAGTTAGGCTATTCGAGCCTAGGCTCAAATAAAAATTTGGTAAAAATGAGTTCAAACCTAAAAATACACAATGCTACAGTACATCAGTGCAAAAGCTGAAAAACTATTAAACCCTTATTAATCCCAACACGTTTTACCGTTCGGTTTTAAATGCTTAACAACTATTGGTGTGGTGAGGGATGTGAGAAATGTGTGGTTTAAACTTCCTTTTCTAAGGGAAGCACTCCGCAGTCACGTGAAAAACCTCACATGAGCCGAGGCTCGAACCCTATGTCCTTTCGGCTGCGAAGCCATCACGCTAACCACTACACCATGGAGCCACATAGAGATCTATTTTCAAACGATAAACTCTCTGTACATCAACATAGGATAGCACAGTGTTGTAATCGAACCCTCTAACTTCTCTTTTACCCTGAGCCTTACTGAATATCTTTTTAAAATTATAAATATCTTTCATGGGGCTCAGAGTGAGGGCCTGAGAAGCTAAATATCGAATTCGACAAGATAGTAACAACAGAGACGGTGATTCTTGCATTTATTCATGTTCCTCAAGTAGAACAACAACATGTTGTATATCCGAGTGCAGGTTCCGAGTCTCCTTTCTAGGTTCCGCTGTGTTGGGAGTCTTCTTCGGTCCAAGTGAAGGGAGAGGCTTTGTAAAGAGAAGCTTGCCGGTGCAGTGAACAGTGGGCTCTTTGTGTGAGGTGCAGTTATATCTGTAAAAGCTCGGTTTGAGTTGAGATAGCTTTGATAGATGATACACCTAGGTAAGGTTGTGAGAACTCGGTTTGACTTGATATAATGGGCTCTGGCAGCAGGGGCATATAAGCCTGTGAGACCTCGATCTGACTTGAGATAGTGGACGCTGATAGCTGAAGCCGGTAGGTCTGTGAGAGCTCTGATTGCTTTGTGTGCTATAAACGGCAGTTCAGGATGTACTGACACAGATCAGATACATAGAAGATAGAGCAGCCAGTTAATTGTAGTCCTTTGCCCTTGGTAAATATGACGTCGAATGAAAATGGCC
>VOMN01011854.1:0-34048 GCA_014899125.1 Orchestia grillus
GAATATAATATTCCACGAAACCTGAAGATATAAAATGTTATATAAATGCTCCATTTAATAAAACATGACCGTATAATCAAGCATAATGCACTCTATAGGTCGTATTCAATGGTCCCTTCTCTTTCTCTTGGAACCCCATTTCATGTCAGTCAGGAGCTTTGTGCTAACTAATGATATCGTCATCGTCTATCTCAATTATCCCTACAGTGAATCTGATGGGCTTTATTTGCATTATATTTTCGAATTACTTGCATCAACGAGGTTGTTTGCTGATACATCGGTTGTTATTGCAATTAATCGCAATAACAACTAAGGGGTTATTGTTGAACAGCTCGAAGTGAACTGAGGGTGTGCTGTGAACTTGCTTTTGCTCTCCCCATTACAGGATACTAACCACAAAGAACGGGCCTTGAGAAATTTCCAAATTTTCCTAATATAATATGCTACAAATATTTTTGAAGAACGCAACTGTTGTAAACGTACAAATGTGTATCATTACTTGATGTTCATTTTACTTATAACATGAACGATTCATGACTAAACAAAAGAAAACGTAGACCAAAGTCTATGCTGTAGTTACTGAACTTTACTAGAGAGTAATACCATAGTTACATCAATTGAATGTGACGATGAGGCATGAATAAGATGAAATTTTTTGTTTTCTCGTTTTTTCATTGAGTACTAAAATAATGCTTTCTATATTCGCACTATTGGTAAAATTCTCGCTTATCAACAACCTTTACATTTCAGAATATTTTTTGGTATATGAATTGATTCCGATACGTCATGAGTGTTAGTAGACCATCTATGTAGTTTGGAATATGTACAGTCAGTGTCGAGAGGAAATGTGTCAATGTAGATCTTGTGCTACTTGTTTCTCTTCGTTTCGAACTGTGGCCTCCTGTTCTCTTCCATCTCCCTAAAGTTCTCTATGAAACAATTATCGAAGGGACTTCGCTTAACCGGAAATATCTATTCTCAGGAAATAGACTGCAAAATTTTAATCTCAGCTTCCTTTTGTGCAACCAATAAACATTAACAACTTTTTTCACATTTTCAACTTTGTCAAAAATCACTTAACACTTTTCAGATTGGTTTGTTCAGATGGGGGTAAAATTTACAAATTTTGAAATTTATCATTATATTTATTACTGTACAGGAATCTAAAAATTCTCAGTATCACAAATAAGTTAAATTCCCTGTTTTCATCGTTAGAAATATTTGTCAATGTTCTTTTGCATTTAAGCGATATGTTTCGCTTATAGTAAAAAGTGCAAAAGTGTACAAAATCGCGTGAGGTATTATAACAGCATTAGCGAATTTATGTCAAACATTCTTTGCACAGCAGTAAAAGAACCCAATTATGAACGAATTCACCATATAAATGTTGAAAATGGGATGAACAAATACTCAAAGTTTCAGAGATCAATAATGAATGGACGGTAAAATAAAAACTCAGATGTTCAAACCATGAGATAAGGTGTTGACCGTACTCTTTTCACCCTTCAAGTGTCACAACATGATTACAGTCTCCGTAATTGTAGCCCTCCCCTATGTAGAGTTTCCTTCGCCCTAAGTTTTCCCAAAAATTTTTAGAAGCATGCAGGCGTGCTCCCTGGTTCCTTGCTTCGAAGTTTATCATTTCTCCACCCTGAATTAATTTTAAACGTAATCACTTTTGAATCACACTCAAGGTTAGGTTTTCTGAAATAAACACTTATTTTTTCTAGCTCCTTGTCTGTAATTGACTGCTTTATTCATCTATCTCTTCGTAAGATTATAACCGTGGTAGTGTAGATCTGTATTTTTTAGTAATTTTGTTATAGAATTATGTATTCTTAACGAATCTGTTTGGCGATCATACAATCGTTGTATTTCTAGATGCATAAAACTAATCGCTAGAGGGCTAAAGTATTAGTAAGTTGTTAGAATTATATTTACTAACATTTTGCATCGACGAGCTAAAGACGTTCAAATATGTACATCTTAGTGCGTAAATGTCGTTCAATAATTCTGTTGACTTACAATTGTCGCTGTCCAAAATGATCTAATTCACCAGAGCAATGAGGTCTCAGTATTTCAACGTAATGCATAAGCCTGTAAGCAGTCGTACCAGGTCTAAAGGAGCCTGCTTAGGTTAGTTAATTACAAAAACTCCGCAGTCAATTCGTTGTCGAACGCACTCGAATGTATCGTAACTCCAGCGACCGTGGATTGAGTACAGATGAGTTCTGGGTCTGCAGAACGAAATTTATCCGAATTTATCTAATATGTTACGACAGGAATTTTGTATTGAAAAGCAATCAGTGGACTCTAGACGGAAAATGAACAAGCACGGAAAGATTTAAAATCGATTTAGATTTGGTTCCATGTATTTGATAAAATATTTAATTAAGCTTAGTGCGGCCTGCTAATGCATACTAGTAGATGCACCTCTCAAAAAAATGGAGGGACAAATAGTATTAAATTTTTAAGATGTCCTCTTATTTACGGTAATTCTGGCATGCAATCATGTTATTTTCAGTATCACTGATACAGACTACCTTATCTGACAGTCTCGCTCTTTGTTGAGAAATACTGATGCGGGAATTTTCTCCAATCTGATCCTTAAGAGCGTGACAGAAAGACGGACCAACCAACCAGGCAACAACTGTGTATTAGTATACAGCGGGATTCAAGTTTGGCTTCTTGCACATCTTCACAATAAAAATAGAAGCAAGGAAAATCGCTGCCAGATGCATCGTTTATATAATAAGTAGGAACAGGAAAAATACCGCTAAAATAAGATATTGAAATTTCATGTTTCGGTCGACCGCATACGTCATCTTCAATATACTCTGGAGGAAGAGAAATAAAAATGACTTTGACAATGTTGAAGAAGTTGATTTATAAAAAATAATAACATTTAAATTTAATCAGCGAGAAATTGACAAAAGGTAGAATGAATGCTTATAACTTACAACAGGTTCATGTTAGGAAATTTATAAAGACTAAAATATTCTGAGATCATAAGAATAAGTGACAGATGCCAGAACACTGACATCTAACAGTATCATTGTCGAACACTGAAATCTTCTAACAGTGTCATTGTTGAACACTGAAATCATCTAATAGTGTCATTGCTGAACAATGCCAATGTTCAACAACTGTTGAACAATGTCATTGTCATTTTTGTTTCTCTCTGTCTACAGTATGTTGAAAATCGTATATGCGGTTGAAAAGTTCAATTCTAAGATCGTATTTTAGTGCTCTGTTTTTCCCTACTCGTGCTTGCTTGTAAAAACGATAGATCTAGCAGCAGTTTTTATTCCGTTTGTTTTTATGGTCATATATATTAAAGAATAGAAAACACTCATGCTTCCATTGTTGTGAAATTGTAAGGGCTGTTCGTCGAAGCTTAGAACTGTTTAAAAACGTTTTTAAAACTACCTAAAATATTTTTTCCTGATCTGATATTACCAAAACGAGACGCTCGATGTTCTATTGTGAAGTCACGTAAAATTTTATGTGTACTCTCCAATATTCCTATCGCATGTAAGTTACTGAGGTTAACCCTCGTCCCTTATCCTGAATGGGCTCGGTAAAAATCTTTCATTATTATCTCCATGTCAATAATGACATTGCAGTTTTTCTCGAAACAGTGAACGTAGTTCTTATTTCTTCATTGTTTGGTTCACCGCAGCTCACCATTGTCAAAATTAAACATTCTTGGATGAACTTCATATCAAAGCATTGATGTAATCAATGCAATTCAGATGTCGATGAGTCATTTTTAATGAAACTTCTCAAGTTATCTTTAAGTATTCATTCATACGAAACAAAACTAATAAATGTGTGCAAAAAATTATTCACAGCTTTCTTTTGTGTGACTATATACACTACTAGGAATTGCATTTTCGACTTCTTACTAAAGACCTCGGCATTCTTAAGACAGATTTGGTCAGATTAACTTCTCGTTATTTATTTAAAACTAAAACGTTACCTGAAGTTCAATGCAGTTCTGATAAACATTTTGATATCCCTTGTGTCTAAATTTTACAGAAATATTTAGTTCATCTGTGCAGAGTCCAGAACGCAGAAAAGAATCTTTATTATCCATACATCATTTTGCTTCCCAAAATCACGGGTGCCATTAAGAAGGACAGAGCACCTGCAAAAATCTTTCAGGCTGACACAGTCATCCAGAATAGTCACTTATCATTTTTAACCCCAGCGTAGGTGAAAATAAATTTTGCAGGTGTTTTGCAAAACTTTACTGAGAGTTATTCGCGATCCCTGAAATACGTTCAGTGAATATGCTCAAGCACGAGTGATCTTAACTCATTGGTTTCCTGAATACCTTATTAAATAAAGGGCCCTTCAGCCGATATTGGGAGTAAGTGTAAGAAGACGCTGAAATATGGCCGTCAAATGCTAACCTTGTACTCTATTCTGGAGTCAGGTCGGAAGTAAAGGAAAGTCAATGACTCCAGAATTGAAACCCAAGTTAGCATTTGAATCCCATATTTGGGGTCTTCCGGCGTTGACTGGTCGTGTGAAGTACCCTTTGGTGTCCTTCTCCTGAAAATTTATATCATTTATCCAATGGTGGCTTTTTTAATCATTTTATCCTTGTAAGTCGTGAAATCAACCTCGCGAAGGATTACTTTCCCTGGCATTTATGTTGAAAAGACCAAGCAGCTTCCCTCCTGCGACTGCGCCAGCTGCTGCCCCAGTCGTGTCACCGACACTTTGGTTTGTGGTCGTATCAGGCAGGGAAGCGATAATGCGCTGGCTCTAATCAACATTAATTAATCGTGATCCAATTGTTCTTGGAACCTCTACTGCAAACTTTTAAATAGCTGAGTAAAATAAATGATGAAAAAAATATCCATACGTCTGATGTGTGTGACGGGCGACCCAGTTGTTAAGAAATATTAGATGGTTATGATTCAAAATCGTTAAACGTTATTCTTCTGAAGGCTTACTTCATCAGTGAAATGTAAGGAACAAAGTTGTCTTCCCACTAATTAATGCTCTGAAGAACATTAATTAGTGAGAAAATATTTCGGAAATAGATACACTATGTTTAATAGACGTTCTTTGTGTAAGTCTTAAGCTCTAATATCTATGAAGTCTTTGCCATCTCTATATATATCTATATGGCGGATTTGTCATTTCCACTATGCTATGACGTCTAATGTTTGTGCAAACACAAGTTTCTCACTTATAACTCTGTCTTTCTATATTGTGTCGTTAGCGTGTTGCTGGCTCAGCCAGAGTGTTTTGTTCGAAGTCTATATGGTGTTGCTATATATATATATCAGAGATAGTTTATCTCATATATTCCTTGTTTGAAAAGAGTGCCACTGGATGAAATTGAATATCTATTAATTGGTGTTGAGGTAATACTTGACAAATCAATTTGTAGATTTATCTACGTAGGTAATTATGTTAAATTGTAATATTGTCGATTGTGTCGCAATTTAGCTGTGCGTAACTGGTACAATTCACTCAATTCGATGTTTGTTGGAAGAAGAAACACAGATTCATGAGGTCAGTTCTTGATTTTCGTGGGTGTTTACAAGGAACACTAAAGAATTACGTGCAGGAAAATGAACACAAAACTCACTGATTGATACAGACATAAAAGCTCTGGGAAAACTTTCAATTGGCAATTTGTTATTCAAATAACAATGGTTTTTTACTTGGGCCTCTAAATTGAGCGCTAAAATTTGCTACGTTTATTCAGTAGTCGAGATTTTCGTTCAGACGCAAGGTGAACTTTAATGACTTTCTGTTTTACTGCCCTCACCATATACGTATTTCTGTTAAAAGCTGAGCTATCGTTTTGGTAACCGATTTAGTTCACGGTTGTTCCAACTAAGCCAGGGGATTTTGCACATTTAAAGTTTTAGTTTCAGTGATGGAGCACTAGTTATTCACCAAAACTGTGAGATAGTTAACGACTTGCCACTGAGGCTTAAAATTTCCAGAGACAGTTACATGCGGCTTAGACGAGCTAAAAGTTAACTCTTGGTTCAAGTGGCAAAAGCTCAAAGGCAGAAATATTACACTTCTTTTCATATTACACTTCTTGGACAAAACTTATGATTGCAGTTTTAGTTTATAGATTTATTTGCTTTATTTTTAGTCTTATTCTACTAATGGATTTCCCACATCACTGCTAATTATGATCTCCCAAAGTTGTTCCACAATTTTCTTATCTGAAGTTGAAGCTCACGAGGCATCGCAATAACTGAATCTGCATTACAACTGTCTTTTACGCTATGAATGTCATCTGTACCTTCTAGCTATGGATTCTATTGGTCAAAGACGCAAGTGTTTCTAATTTTAAACTCAGTTTTTATTCATTATCGTATTTCTTATCTTCTCAAGAGGCACTACGTTTTATTTGAGGTAACATACTTCTGTAATTACGATGTCTTTCTCTAGCTCTATCACATGATCGTTCTTTGCCAAGATTTAATAAAGAAATACGCAATACTCGACTGTCTTTTCCCCGTAAACTCTATCGCATAGAGGACCGCGTCACATAGCTAAAAGAAATTGTTATTCAGTTTCGAATTTAATTGCTGAAGTTGTACCTCTTACCATTGGCTAAGGATTTTTTTTTAGAATAGATGCCGTTTGTGTGTGAAGTGCGAGCGCTGGACACGTTCCCTGGGTTAGGCTGCCCCATAGTTAGGTTTTTCCGTAGTTAAGTTCGATAGTCCCGAATTTGAATTCGGTGACATTTTCAAGTTTTCAAGTTAGACGTGCTTACTTTACGGCAGACATGCTTCTCTGCCCCTCTCTCTCTCTCTTATTACTCGGATTAGTCATTTAGTAAGTTCAATAATTCAGATATGATAGTTTCTTTAAACCAGAGTAAATTATGAGTGTCGACACCCAAGCGAACTATTACGCAACAGTGGAGTGAATTGTTTCAGTAGGACGGGACCGTAACGTGACCATTCGTAACGTGACCACCCGTAACGTGACCACCCGTAACGTGACCACCCGTAACGTGACCACCCGTAATGTGACCACCCGTAACGTGACCACCCGTAACGTGACCACCCGTAACGTAACGTGACAAAATGCCAGCTACGTGTGATCTAAGAGACGTATGTAAAAGCCCGCCGGGCCTCATTATCAAACTAGCAACGAGGTCGCAGCGATCAGCTGGTAGCCTAAGTCCAGCTAAGTGAACGTAGCTCCGATGTGTGCTACTATCAAACAAGTTACGCTCGGGATTTTCACGTAAGTTTTCACGCAACTTTATGACACCTCAGAGCACACGGAATTGGAGTTACGTCGAGCGTAAGCTCAGATCACTTACATAATGTAAGTGATCTGGCGTAAGTGCATATACACTCGACCTGGTGGCCGAGATTCACCTCCTTCAATAATTTGTGTTGAACGTATACGATTATTATAAAGTGTTAATTACGATTGCTACAATTTACTTGCTATTGTAATTTCCGTTATTCGTGTGAGAACTTTATAATTTATACATATTTCATAGAAAAAACGGTACTTAATAAGCGTATTAAAATGATACAAATGTCCTGCACAGATGGGCGTTTATGTGTGTTCACTACTAATCACTGGAAGAACTTGAATTTTGTTGATTGCTTCAAATACTCATGGTACCATGCAATGGAAGTAAATTTATCAAATGCCTATATGTATATAAAAAACATCATTGCAATGTAGCTGAAGTGTCTCATATGAATCTAAAAATCATAACGCTAATCAATGATTCAAAATTGGGAAAATCTCTCGTAACGAACCGGAGGATGAAAAAATATCGTCCATCGATCTTAAGTACCGTTATCTGATTAATTTATAGTCATTGTAAATAATTAATTAATTGGTTTGACTCGATGTGGATTTGATCTCAATTATGCCTCATTGAACAGTATGTAGGATACTTAGGTATGAAGTCGTATACATATGCGTGTACGGGGTCTCCCGTAGAAAATTCGCACTTTTTTAATTTGTCTGAAATATTAGAATGTCGACAAAATTTTTATAAGCCGCTCGTCGACAGTTTTGCGCACACTCGTATTTTTCATCTACAAACAAGATTTCGACCGAAGTTGCCTCCACAGCAAAACATCATCAAATCTTTTCCATCGCATTCGCTAGAATAATCAGTGCCGACATCAGAAAACAGGTAAATGTGTCTCGTAAAGCTGAGTAAAGTGTAGAAAACTAAATAAAAATGCCCATACCCATACCTGCAGCTGGGACATTCTTAGACGAAAACGTTTTGTTTGTACTAAAAAGATTGTGAAAGTGGTTAAGAAAAGAGTGATACGAAATCCTCGAATAAGGATGAGGCAAACGGCAAGATAGCTCAGTATTTCAAGCTCGTCTGTATACAGGATATTTAAACGTGAGTTAAGGTTAAGCAAATACAGAAGATAACGTAAACAATTACTTTTAGCAGGCTTCCAAGAAGAAACGGCATGACGGCCAAAATGATCTAACGCTGTTGTAATCAGGTCTAACGAGAATATTTCCACGGTGAAGGCTGTCCTCAACTTGAAGAATGGTAGAATATGTGCTCGTAATGTGAGGAATTGGCTTGGAAGTAGTTGTACCCATTTCCAAGGCATCAAACCGGCTGTAACCAGCTATGGGCCACAGTCGATTCTAATGAATGCAAGTTTCTTTTCATTTTCACCCCGGAGGGAAGAAATGTGAACGCTCAACTTTTAATCGAAATTTTGGCAGAAAATGTGTTACCCGTGATTTCTGAAACCTTTGGAAGCAACTACGTCTTTTCTCAAGACGAGGCTCCGTCGTACTCATCGAATTTAACCCAGCAGTAGTGTAAATATCATTTCAGCGGGTTTTGAGACAAGAAGGTACGGTCTCCGTTTGTTTCAACTGTCAATCCAATGGATTTCGCTGTTTCACTTTATAAGAGAATATCTTTCCTAAATCCTGCTCAATTATGGTTGTGTGGGCTCCATGGCGTACTGGTTAGCGTGATAGCCTTACTGTCGGAAGGACCGGAGTTCGAATCCCGGCTCAGGTATTTCACGGGACCAGGGAGTACTTCCCTTGGCAAAGGAAGCTGGAACAACACGTTCCTCACATCCTTCGCCACGCCAGTAGCTGTGAGGCATTTAAAACACAACGGTAAAACGTGTTGGAATTAATAAAAGTTCTTTTGTATCTGAAAGATTCTCTTCAGGGTTTATGGAATGCTTTAGATGTTGAAATAGTACTGAATTCATGTCACTCAGTTACACATTGTTTGAATCTTACAATCAATACGAAAGGAGATCATTGAAAATTTGCTTGGTGTAATATATTAACAAAATACGTATTAACCTGTATGCCAAATTTTATTATCGTTCACATTCTTCAATTTGATTTATGATTAACACACAATGGGTTATTCTTTTTAGGACACCCTATAGCTTAGCTTTTATGATAACGGCATATTGAAGTACCATTTTCCCAGTGGTGGTAATATGTAAGCACTGTAGAACTACGTTGTCTCGTATTTGTATACTCATACCGAGTCAGTGAATTGACCCTTATGTTTCCTTTATTTTATCTGTAGGTCTGTTAGATGTACAGTGCGCAATATTTTCTGATAGCCTAATAGGAGATATTATTCTGAAAATTTAATGTAAATTAGCGAACAGAACGAAACAGTCTGTGCAGAGTGGATTATTAGAAGCTACAGAGATAGTTTTTTGTATGAAAGTTCTTCTGGCACTTTTAATTCTAGAACTGTTTATAAACACATTCAATACAGCTTCTGAGAAACATCAGCTATCCGAAGAAGATATTTCATTTGAGTACTGAATTAATGCCGGAGGTGGAGTTGTTTTCCGTTACGCATGAAAAGTGTTTTTCAATGGCGGATAAACATCTTTCGGGCAGCGTGCGTTTGGTAGACTCGCTTAATTTAGTAGGCTTTCAATTAACTGAGGAGGCCATGTATGATGGTGTGAATTGTCTTATTTAATGACCGGTTTAGTGGATGATTATCTTTACGTAAATTGTACTAGACCGAATAGAAGTTGTAGATTAGGTAATTTGCACTAAGTCAGCCAGTCATTCTTCTAAGTCCATTTTTAGCGGCATTTCAGGAAAATGGAGCTAATCTGTCGCTCTCCTGGTTATAACCTAGTTAATGTTTCAATGTACTGGGCATAAATAAACTGTTATGTTATGAGGACGTTCATATTTTATGCTTTGCAGCATTTCTTTCACAAGAAATTTTCTAGGGTTTGATTATTTATAATAGTAAATAAAAGTGTTTAATGTGAATTATCTGTGACTTCTTGGGAGTAAGTTTTTACTTTTTTTGATGTTGCAAAATGCAATTGCAAAGTATTTATATTTTCTAAAAATACCTATTCGACAATGAACACTGATTGCAGTAAATATCTGATAAATTATTAAAAGTTTATTATTACCCTACTTAGAGTTACCATTAATATTCACATTACTATGGTAAGTGCTCAGAGGTTACTGTTTTGTATAGCATTCATTTAAATGTCATTTGTTTGAAATTTTTTTGGATTGGCAGTGAACTATTTTCAACAAGATGAGATGATAACAAGAAAAAATGACAAGTATTTGTATCACTGAAGTAAGTTTTACAGAAAGCATATTAGTTGACTGTACTGATATTTGTTCTAAAAGCATCAGGATTAATCTAAAAGTAGAGTATATTTGCTATCATTTCCTCAGTTGTCATTTTGACTGCATCTGTGTTATAATCATATTTTTATAGTATTTGTATCTGTGTCAATTGTGTAATCCTATATTTTATGATTTATTTTTTAGCATATGTTATATAGATAGAAAAACTGAAATCTAATTTTAGCAAACCTTTAATTTCAGTCTTATTTTAGTAGTTACTGGCTTTTCTCATAATTTCAGTGCAAACTATGATTCAAAAAAGATAGTTCAGATTGTTTCTGGGCCTCCATTGAAGTGAGGTTGTGTGCCCAGCCCTGAAATCATGCCAAGATGGTGGAGCCTCAGCACAAACGTGTCAAGCTCCCGACACGGGCACGAGACTTGGGTGACCTACCCACAGCTGACATTCACAGACTCCATGAGCTACTTGGTGCTAAGTGTCTCTGCTCATTATCTCTACCCCATATTGTCCAGATCTTGCACCATTGCAATGCTCACTTTTCTATGCTTCTCACTCCCAGTCAGATGATCAAGGTAAGCACTTGAAATGTTTCTATGATTTTTTAGGGGCCCTATGGCTTGGTGTATTGGTGAAAGTGGTAGTATTTTCTCACTTTGTTTGAATTGGTCTGTTATGTGCAAGTTAAAGTGGGCAATTCTGAGAAATATGTGGGAAATATTAAAGCATTTAGAATAAGTTGTACAACAGAAAGAATTCTTATGTTATGAGATATTTCATTGTTCAATTGTGTTCTGAACTGCTTGAATGGAATTGACATCAATGTTAAATATATTTGTGGTAACCACAAGTAAAGGGTCCAATTAGGTACAGTGCAAGTGTACATGAGTTGTTATAACAAAGTCAGATCCTCCATTTTAGCATTCCAACCTTTGTCCTAATTGAGTTCTAAAGAAAGTTGTAACAACCCTCCTAGAAATAATGCTGTATAGAACATTTTGTTATTCTGGTCATTCACCTGATGTAGAGGTGTAACATATATGTATACTTTAAACCTCTTTGGAAAGTGAAGATAGAAAATTTTATAAAATGACGTATGTGTGTATAATTTTGCTTCAGAAGCTATTTAGGAAGGCTAAATAACTGCCTTACATCACAAGCTATTTGGTCTGTATTAATATTTTATTTTCTCTTTCTAATAGCACATCAGTGTTAGTAATATTTGAAACAGTAACGACAAATATTTTATTTTAGTATTAGATGTTTAGTATTTGTGTTCATGATATGAAATATAGGTATATATAGGAGTTTGACAAACTAAAAGAAATTGCATAAATTGCACATCATCATTTCAGTGAGCCCTTATTTTGCCAATATCTTATCTAAAATTATATTGATTATTCATCTTCAATTTAAATAGCTTTATTTACTCAATTTAATCATGATTTCTTTATTCACATACTTCTATATAAATTGAGCTAAGGTGAGTGACCTGTGCCCTGAATAGGCAATTTTTTCAAATCAAAATATTGCCTCTACATATGAACTCACCTTGCAGTGAAAGAGAAGAAAGAGCTTTGCCCATCAGAGGATATTACTTGCATCCATTGTTCTTCATAGCAGCTTTTGTTGCCATTATTCTGGTCCATCCTTATTTGAATGTTTTGTTGAAAAAGAAAATGTTTTCTCTTAGATGATATCCAGCATTAATTAACTAATAATGAAGAGCTTTGATCAAAACTAAACCAGTCAGATATTTGCTTAACTTTACAGTCAGTTAAGTGGCAGATGTCTAATAATTTTTGTACTTTGGTGCATTTTGCATATGAATTTCTGTCTATTTTTTATTTGTGGTGAGTTTTTATGTATAGTCTAGGATTACTCTAAATATTTAGTTCTCATATCAGGCAGACCATCATCTTTGTTTATTTTTTCGAAAACTGTTGCTGACACTCTCTTATAATGGTATAATTTTCCATAAAAGTAATTTTATTTTGATGTACTTTTCTTTTACTGTAAGTTATTTCACATAGGGGTGTTCATTGATATATTAAGAATTGAAAAGTTTGTATTCAGCTTTGTTGTGACCAAACAATTTTGTTTGATAAATTATTACCAAACAAAAATAAAATTGACATTTTCATCATTCAAAAGAGATTAGCTCTATAACTCAGTCTAATTTATTATAGAGAGTGATTAGAATGATTAATCATCTGTATCCCCATTGTATGTCAAAATATTAGGTGTGTTACACTTAAACTCATGACTTTATACTGCATTGTTTGCGGAACATTTTCTAAAATCATTGAACTTCAATTGTGCTCAAAACAGGCACTCAAGTTCATTGTTAGTTTCTTCAGCCACCTCCCACAATAGATTTGATGTTTCAATGTTTTGTCTGTAAGAATGAATTTGCACCAAGAATTTCTAACAATATAGCACATAGTTTAACACTTCATGTATATGGAATTTGGTTTAGAATAAGAAATTTTATTGGTATAATATTTCATTGGGTTACTGGTTGGTCCATGAAGAACTGTTAAAAATGAGACATTGGCATTCTAGGTGCTGGCATTACTTAAGAGTTCTATCTCTGTAATACATTGAACACATCAAATGAATTGAGAGACTGGTATTTTGTTTGTTAACCATAATAAATCCATGCAATGCCCTCAAATCCAAGTTCAATAGCTTTCTCCTTTGGTCAGGTCTGGTGGTGATGTTTTTAAAAAGCATCACTGCTGCAGAGTACTTCATACACCAAATTTATAATTACTACATATGTGTTATTATCTCAGTATTTTTTATTCCCAATTAGAGGACATCAACATCATAACATTTTATCATAGTAAGCTGTGAACTTTGGCCACCCAAGTAACCACTAACTCCAATTCCATTTATCAGTGTGAAAAAGTGGTTTGTGATGTATGCCATATTTAGTGTAATTGTGTTTGGGGCATTATGATATTACTGGTTAAGTATTTAAGTGTCAAGTAGAAAATGTGAGGCCGAATGTCAATTTTGAAGTAAAGATTGTCCAATGAGCAGCATCCTCATTAAATATTGGTTTATCCAAGTAGAATTTTCCTGGGGGTTAATAAGATACAAATTAAATGATCTTATGGTTTTCATTCCATGCTGAGTTAATCTCAGCTGCTTGTTTCATTTATGAGTTTTCCAGGATCATTTAGAGCAAAGATGTTTCTGTACCCTAAAGTATCTAGCTTGCATTGTAAATATTTGCATTTGACTTGTTGAAGCATTTGTATAGGCTGTCATTAAGAAAAAAGTCTGTGCATCAGAAAGCTTTACTCTCTAATGATGATACCATATTAAGCATCTAGTGGCCTGCTGTCCTTGTAGGTTATAAGTAAGTGTGGAACTTCAAGTTTTGATGAAGAGTCAGAATGCAATAATTTTAATTTTTGGGTTTTTGAAATCAATTTTCTATCATTTGAAAATTAAGAAATTGATTTATTAGTTTCATACAATGAATTTTATCTTCTAGGAGTATTAGGTATCATTTTTGTCTTCAGTAATAGAATAGGTACTTGTGTATATTGCCAAAATATTGCTTTTTCTTCTTTAAAGCCTGCCTTGCATTTGTTGAAGTTTCCTCTGATTTTTTGTGTGCATTTAGTTCCTCAAACTTTCCAATCATTTACATGCATAAATATAAATTGAAGGTAGAAGATGCAGTGATAATTTCCTTTAAACATATATTTGATGTGCATGATTTTATGGTACTTATCAGCTAATGCCAATCTGGTTGATTCATTCACACCTGGTCTATACCATGTAAATAATTTATACTCATTTTCCAGGACACAAGGGGCTGCCTGAAGTATGCCAGCCTGCTGACTCTCTTCTTTGAAGTGGCTCTGAAGCAACGTTCGAGAGGCGTCATTTGTGCTCGTATATCTGAGGTGGTCTTAGCTGGAGCTGAAAATGAGAGTGATTTTATCAACTTGCTCCTTGGTTTTTTGTCTCATGAAGACAAGCTGCTCAGTTACAGTGCAGTTCGAGCCATTGTGTCTCTGTTGCTGCTGCTGCAGGGTGAACTGGGTAGTCGCATGTTGCACAGACTTGCAGAAATTATGCGACATTCAACCAACTGGCTTGAAGTGTGTCATGCTTTTGAAATTGTGAAACGAATTATAGATTGGAAGGAAATAGATGAGCATCCATTGGACAGTGCAGAAGCTCCAACTCGGTCCCCTGAATGCAACTTCATCACGCTAACTCCAACTGATGTCAGAGGAGCAAGACAGTTCAAGTCTGTCGTAACTAAAATTCTAGATTCCAGATGGAAAGCCCTTGTTGTGAGGTCAGGCAAGCTTCTAGTGTCTGGTTCTGTTGAATGCATAAATGTTGTTGTGTTATTTCTTTCTCTTTGGATATCAATTATTTCTGTCAAGAATAGTTTGAACATTGATGACACAAAGAAATTTTACTGCTGTTTGGAGAAGTTTGTCAAACCATTGCTGTGTTCAAGCACCCCATTAGTCATTTGGGACAAAATTCTTGACCTGTTCAATGAGGTCTTGTGCTACGGTAGTACGCTGGCTCTCCAGGAAGTGTTAGATGATGAACCATGCAATTTGGCTCATGTCATCATACGTTCTGTGAACACGCAACACTTGCTGGAGTTTGTGCCGTGTGAGCAGCCAGCGGAAGATCCTCCCCAGTCTCACTCGGACTCCTCATTAGTAGATCCCTTGGACACCACCAAGTCAGATTTGCTGACCACTTCTGCTAGTGCCTTCATCAATCAAGATTCTGGCTACCAGTCTCTTCACTATGAACCACAAGACCAGTTCAGAGAAAAGCAAGCAATGGACATCTCAACTGATCATGTCAAAGACAGGATATCAGATCTATCTATAGATCAGTGCAAGAGTAAATCTGTCTGTATGGACACTAGTGTTGATAATTGTAATCCCAGTGAAGATTTTATGAATATTAGTGCATCCAGCTCTTGCAATTCTCAGGCTGTAAATAGTAGTACAATGATGATTAGTGACTCATTTGACGTGCTATCCAGCACGTTACCAAACTCTCCTTCACTTGCTCCAAGAAAAAACACTAATAGCACCAGTGAGTGCATATCTGTGTGCAATTACAAATACTCTCCAGGCTCAAATAATCTGAAAGATAATGTATTATATTCAAAGTTAGAAGGAAGGTATGTAAATATGCAGTGTACATTACCATTAGAGACTCGCAATGCTTGTACGTCATATCATCTTTCCCATAAGTCTAATCACACTGTAAGTCAGGCAGACAACCAAGCCTCTGTACGGCTATCATTGCCTTCCACATCACATTCCCAGATTTATTCTTCACCATCAGTAGAGCAGAAGATAACATCAGATGCTCTGAAAATGTTAAGCTTCTACAATGATGAAGATGATGAGGATGATGAGGAAGAAACCGAGTCTCAATCATCAAACAGCTCTCCTGGGCGAGAGGAATGTTTTTCAGATGCCCATACTCATTACTGTACATCCAAACATCACACCCTGGTACCTGACACTTCAAACTTAGATGTAAGTAGGAAAGCATCTGATGATTTAGGCTCTTCATTTCTATCTGATAGTAATCCTAGTTTACCATTGAATGGTTCCAATTTTGAGCTTGAAGCAAGTTCACATCTGAAAACACCTCGACTGGCTGACTTTCCCTCTGACAATACCGTCCTCAACTCGAGCGGCCACCACCTGCGGGTGGTGGTGTTCCGCAAGTCTGTGCTGCTGGTGCTCAAGTCCGTTGCTGTTACTGTCAAAGAAGCAAGAGGAGGAAGCTCATCTTCCAGTAGTTCAGAAAATAACTCTCCAAGATCAACATCACAGGACTCTGATACAGAAGAAATTGATATGGAAATTATTGGCAGAAGGTGAGGCCTCTGTTATGGATTGATTACTGATAAAATTTTTAGTTTATAAATTAATTTCTGGATTGTTCAAAATGTTCTTGATATGTGGATAATTTTTGATTGTGAATTTGTGAATGTTCTGACTTGCCTAGTGTTTGTTCAAACATAATTGTTTCATTGTGATTTCAATGTATGACTATATAGCTATTGAGTAAAAACTATTCACATGTCGCCTTACCATGGCTCAGAAAAAGCCACGTTAATAGGAGATATCCTGAACAGCATATTGTAGCACATCACATTTTTTGGATGAAACTCTTGTTACTCACAGTGGCATCAGCTACATTTTGTAAAAATACAGGGTGTGTCAAATTTACGGCAGTGTAGGTTTATTCAAAGTTTTTAGTGAAAACTGCCAAAATGAAATTTTCATGTAATGTATACAAGTAAAGGATGCCTTAACAATAATGAAAAAGATCTATTCAATGGGGCATGCATTATTTTTATAACATTTTTGAGTCATGTTTGGAAGGATTCTCAAGTGGCACTCAGTGTCTCTTGTGGGATCGGAGCCTTTTCTTGATGCAGATTAGTGTGCCTCCACATCGTCAGGTGGTGCAGGAGGTCTGCAGACCTTACTCTCTGAAATGGACCACATCTAAAAATCAAGCATGTTTGGATTAGGACTTGGCAAAGGTGGTTTATCTTTGCTGATGTATGATAGAATTTATGCCTGAATCCAACATCAGATCATTTTTACCATCTTCTTATCTGAGAAGATCAGATTAGGCAGCATATTTTCCACCATGGCATTAATTAAAGACGTGGCAACATATGTTGAGTCTTATCCTTCCATGAATGGCTGTAAGCTTGTTCCTTGTCTGCATTTTTAGGGGAAGGTTTTGAGATTCTCCTTTAGGAGTTAATGTATTGATGTTTAACTTGCCTATGCAACCTAATTTCTAGCAAAGTAACAGGATTTCTTTGCAATTTATTGGATGTTTTTGATGAGTTGCAATATCCAAATAGACCATTTACACATTGAACTGGTCAATTTGGGATTGTACCAGTTCCTTTGAAGTTTTCAGACCTTTCCATACCATTTTATGATGAACATCAATAATTTTGTAGAGGATTAATTGACCTTACCATTTTTATGCAGGGATACGATAGCATTTTGATCAACTGTCAATGAATAACTTAATTAATCTTTTTCAAATTATATAGCTCTAAAGTAAAAAATAGTTACAATTGGTTTCAAAATGAACTATAAATTAATTACTTGACTTGAAATTATGTTACTGTAATTTTGGGGCACCCTGTATACCTAAAGCAGCAGCAGCTAGGTTTTCGTACAAAGGTAAAAGCAGTCTTATTGGAAAGATTATTCAAGCTTCATTGTGTCCATTCAAATGCTAAGTACCTATGCCCTCATGAATAGCCCCACTTCAAACCATGGGGCATTGGTTGTGCTCTCCATGCTCAAGTGAAGAAGCCAAGGTTCATCTCCTGACTCAAGTTCTGCAACTTATGGAGTTGACTCAGATACTCATTCCTACTGTTGTAATTATCTCTATTAGACACTCTTTGTAAGTTTCTTAACACATTTAGCTGTTGAAATAACACAACCCTTTTTATTTTTGGGTTAGACATTCAAAATTAGTCAATGAATAAGTATTTATTTCTGTTTGAATGTAATTTAATGGGTTTAACATTTATTTTTATTTTATTTTATTTTCTTGGTAGCTTGAGTGAGGTGCTCATAAAGACGGACAGTTTTGTGAAGCGTCATGAGGCGTTCCACCCACACTGCCCCATTGCAGAGTGGATGGTGAAGCTCTTCAGTGCCCAGGACGACTGGATGGTCGAGGCCATGGTGTGTGGACTTGACATTCACAGCGGCCTCGCTCACTCCGTCCGGTCAGTGACCTCCTGTTTTGTTTCTTGTGACAAGATTTCCCATTCAATGTGTGCTAAGTTTCATTGTTTGACAATTTTGTGTTCCTCTTAACATTTTATTAATCTAATTACATTTTTGATCAATTTGCTTTAGTAGGCATTATGAGAAGGTTCTTAGGACAGTGTTTCTCTCACCATTGCCTAATTTCCAGTTGATGAAGAAGCATGTTTCCATTTTATGAGTCTTCAGTAGATAAAAACCTACGAATTAAATCAATATTCAAACCTTAGATTAATATGTTTTTTTATGCCGGCTGCCTCCACACTTGGAAATTCTATTTATAGTTCCCTGGATAATGTATTTGTAGAGTTTGTAGTTGAATACCTGAAAATTGTATGCCTTCTCAAATTTGAGCCCTTTGTCTGCACTTGTGTAGGATATAGAAATAACATTTGTTTTAAGCTACTCATTTTTGGATCGAGCTCCGTGAGCCAACCTAAGTCCATGGTTCAATGATGCCATGAACTTATATGGGACTGTCACTTTACATTCATCTTACAGTTCTTGATTTTTATTTATATTAGATGAACAAGTGACATGAAAAACCTGTATAACTCACAAGAAAAATAATGGAGATATTCTCACTTCGTGAAATTGGCTAATGGGTGACTTATTTGTTGCTGCACACTTTTTTTGCCATACAAAAATTGAATTTATAGAAGTGTTCTCCTGACCGTATTCAACCAAACATGTTCAAATTAGCCCAACTTGTTGTATCATTGTTTTTTTTTTGTTCGATGGAATGCAAGTCATTTCTCTGAATGTTAACAATTTGTAAAAAAATTATTGGATTAGTCCTTTATTCAGCATTTAAATAACACTACTTTTTGGAGAATCTTGTGTTTTATGTAACTCAAAGTTGTGCAAGACAGAAATAGGGGGGACACAATTAGGAAATTTATTGAAGAATATCCTTGTAGAATCACTGTTATATATTTTTGTGAGTGAACTTAGCATATTTACTTCAGTTTTTATATTTCCTTCTCATGGTGTGGACCTTTTGTGTTAAAATTACTGTGGTATATTAATGACATGCACATTCAAGTTAAATAATGCCTCAAAATAACTTATTTCCTAGTTCTATTGATGTGAGTGCTGTACTCTTGCTATTTGAAGGTAAAAAATTTACTCTTTGACTTAATTTTGATCACTCCACCAGAGGACCAGGAAGTGAGATAGGGGTCTGGTTATGTCCCCACACCAGTTTCCTTGTGTTCCTCGACGCCATTCGCTACGACTCGTCCGTGCTGCTCGACCTGCTCGTGTCCAACGAGACTTGCTTCCTCCTCTACTTGCTCAGATACCTCAAGGTGAGACCTTGCCTCTTGTGTCAGGCGGCGTGGTGCACTTGAATATGCCCGTCTCTATTGAAAATTTGTCGCTTGAAGTGCCAAAAGCATTGGAAATCCTATGCTCACTGTGACCTTTTCTTGAATGTTTTTGTATTTTAATTTGCTCAAGATCATACATTTCACGTTTATTCCCTTTATTTATGTTTTTTAATTTCATACCTAAGATTTCTGAATGATATTTAAGGTATGACAATGGTAATGAATGCAACCACTTCTTTCAACTGAACATGTGGTGTCCCATTGTAAGAATGAAAAACATTACATATGACTGAGTGTAATTAGTAATATCACAAGTACATGTATGAGATCACATTATCGTTCAATAAATATATAAGGCTTTTTATTTTAGTGAATGCTATTAGTAATGAATACATGATATTTTACACTATTACTGAATCCACCTCACCACTCACAAATTAAGAGTGTATTAGGCTCTACATTTGCTGCAATTGAGAAATATTGTCCTAGTATATTTTTTGAAAGCTGAAATGAGAAAAGTGTTAGATAAAAATTTAGTTTTAAAATCTTGTGTCCTGATGAAACACTTCAAATACATCCTTAAAACTTCATATAGTTTGAGCCACTAGGAGGATGCTAAATTCATGAACGTTGATGATATTGTGATTGTGTTAAATTTGTTTTCTACATACCAGGCCATTCTAAAATAAAATTATTACAGATATGTTCAAATGACAGTAGGTGGTATCACATCAAATTATGTGGTACATAAGTGATGTATCTTTTATTTCAATCAATTCTGGGGCATGTACAAGTATAGATGATTGTCAAGTATGTGTTTTATAATCTAATTTGAAAAGCTCTCAGTAAGAGTACATGTATTATTGAATGTTTCGTACTTTCTCTTGCCTGAGGCTTCTACATTATTTCATTTAAATGAATATAATTGAATGATATATATTGAAAATCGTAAAGAAGTATTTATAATATACTTTATTTAATACAATTTGAAATGTTTAGAATGCTGTAATTTTTCTCATGTAGCTCAAACTGATCAGCAGGTAGTATGGATTAGGTGCTTAGTTTGAATGTTCTAACACTGACAAAGCAAGTCAAATGGCCCTAAGCAAAAGTCCTATTCTCTGCATTGCTGTATTTCTGTATTCTTATGACTGACACTAGTATTATTGGAACTAAACAAAACATTCATATTCTACTCCTCTCTTTTCTTTTGTGCTCGTAAGGTACCAATAGTTGATTTCTGTCTTAACAGCGTCCTTGAAATCTCTCAGCTCACAAGATGTGGAGGATGACGCAGGATATGGAGATGCAGGAACTGTACACTTATAGGCTTTAGATGCATTCAAATTCTTATATCTGTTCTCATATAGGGCTATGGTCCTCTTGAGCTAACAGGGTAATTGCAGAACAAATACTCTCAAGACCTTGAAATTATAAGAACATAAAAAAGAACCAAATCATTGTCTAATGGCTTCATTGTTACTGTTGAATCACTACAACTATCATTTTTTGTTGTAAAACTAGGCTCATAAAATTTGTAATTATCTGTTCATTGCTTCCAGCTAGCCAAGCGATCATGGTCGAGCGTGGAGAGCTTGCTAAGCGCTGGCAACAACACAAACATCAACCCGCGGCAGGCGATCCTCACGATGACGGCCCTGAGGACGTCCCTGAGCCGACTGGTGGCGAAAAAACTCTTCCCTTACAACATTGGCCCAGTCTTGCGCCTGCTGGACCAGTGCGAGCACCTGTTTGGTGCTTTGATGTAAGTTTCCTTTGTGTTGTGTCTACTGGACCAGTGCGAGCACCTGTTCGGTGCTTTGATGTAGGTTCCCTGTGTTGTGTCTACTGGACTAATGTGAGCAACTCTTTCGTACTGGCTTTTCAGGTCACTTGAAAAAATATGCTGATCTGTATGCTATGAAGAAAAAAATTTAGGCTCATTAAGGATGAACCTACCTGTTTAGATAGCCAGGCAGCTAATTGGGAACAGCTCAAACTCGTAAACAAGCGTAAAGTAAGAGTTAAGTTTTAATGTTTCTCACTCTTGCAGTTAGAGAGAGCAATTCATCGTGTAGACAGGGATCTGTGATTTTAAATTATTGTCATGTAAGTTCGTGGTGCCGTAAACCAAATGATGCCTTTGCTCGTGAAAGATGAAAGACATTTTATGATGAACAACCTTTGTACATCCATCACACCAAATTTTAGCTAGTTAAAACCCGCGATAAAACTTGATGCAAGAGACATTGAGAGAACCAATGCAAAGGAAGCATTTCGGTCCGATTTTACCGTTGTTGAAAGTCTTAGGGTTCTTCAACTGTCTCTAAACATCTGTAGTAACATGCTGATCAAATCTGGATTGTATATTTTTTAGTAGTTGTTTCTGTGTGAATTTTCAGGTTGGAACAGTTGTCCTGGCCTGACTCAAATGAAGTCTCCAAGTACATCTGGTTTCCTGTATCTGTTGTTACTGTCTCGGTGTTGTTTACATTTGCTGACGTGATACAGTAGTAGTTGCACCATACAGCAAGCCTTTCATTAAACCTAGGTCCACTGTTCGCAGTGTTAAGTCACCCATAGAAGTGAAGAGTTCGTTTGCCACCGTCAAACTCCTTGAACAGGAAAGAGCAAAGCACGCTCACCTCCAGCACCGATCTCATTACTTGATCAAAAAAATCACGAAATTTTAGTAGAAATCGACAGGTATCTATAAAAAGGTCATCTCTGAAGAACTTTATCATAGGATCTCCCGCTGCGTCTTTTTCCTGGAGAAATTCATGGTTGTGTGTAAGGAACATATAAGTCATTGCAGTGTATACCACCACACTAGTGTATTTCTAAATGGAGTAGGCGTCATACAGCATAGTTTTTTATGTTTGGCTCGAGGGAACAGCCAGGTTGGGTGGGAAAATTTTTTTTCCTATGGTACGGATCACTTTTAAATTTGACACTCTTCTGTTTCTCGATAAAAGGAATATATTTTGTTCGTGTGCATTTATTAGGATTTCTCAAAAAAATGAGGTAACCGTAGAATTTTATATTTCGAACAATTTTCAAAGTTTTTTGGCCCAAAATCTTTGCAAAAGAACGATGGGGTTGAGTGCAATTGATGCTTTTTAATGCAAGGTACCAAACCAAGGGACAAATTTTTGGAGAAACGACAAAATTGAGTGTATACAAAATTAAAATATTCACTACTTCATTCCAACTTTTTATGAATGTTAGGCGTGATTTCAAAATTTAACAGAACAAGGCTGTTTTTCTACAATTAAATACTGCTTCGAATGAATTAAGTTTCATTTATGCAGGTTAAAAACTCTAGGAGACGAAATCCCTCGAATTCGAAACACTTTTACAGGAGAACCCAATCATTGGAAAATGCTCAATTTTTATGGAGTTCCACACCAATTATCTGCAACGATGCGTGTTATGTATTATAAAATAAATTTAAAATGATACTAAGTGTTGTGACTGCTGCACTGCACACGTGGTTTGGGAGGATGACGGGAGGAGTTGGAAGCGGGATCGTGGGCTGAGCTGCCCTTGAGGCGAGTGTAAGCTCCCCCCTCTTAATAATTCATGTGTCCATATTCAGTGCTACGGTCTCAGCACTTAGTAAAAATCAGTTAGAATCATTCTAAATTGATTCTATTTAGAAAAAATACATCATTCATTAGTGAATAATATGGAACTTCATCAAAGCTACATTATTTTTCTCTCTTTCCGACCATAGCGCTGTAAGTTTGCAGGTTCAGTTTTCAAATTTTGATATGTTATGAAGTCTGGATTAAAAAAAACAATAACAATATTGTTTTCATACTTTTGAGCTAAGCTCAGCCAGACGGTCCTATTAAAATTGTTGATTGTATTGTTAAGACAGATGTGTGGTAGCAATGCTGTTCTTCTGTGATGTTATGAGTAATTCTTTGTGTTTTGTTAGTCTCAGGGATACAATTTTATATTAAGTTGTCATTGAATCGTGCTACCCACAGAACAGATTGTTTTATAATGTAAAGGCCTAATGCACGAGATTTTCTTTGAAACAAAAGCCTTGTTGGGCGGTGCTTTCGGTTATAATGTCAATCGATTTATCGTAAAATCGAAAAAATTATCAAAAAATTCATTTTGAAAAACGTTAAAAAGAGTAACTTTAACAACTAAAGAAAAAATAGGAGAGTAGTATTTGAACTGAATAATACTGAAAAATATAACAATTTGTACCAGGTAGAAGTGCTATGTTCGAAATTTTTATGTTGGATTTAGATGTGTCAAAAACTCGAAGGTTTGTTAATTACGTCTCAAAAATTTGTTCAATCGTACCTTTTATAATCGCTAATTTTCAATTTTGAAACTCAGGGTAAAGAATCTGGAGTACATGAGTTGAAAGAAAGTGTGTGAAGAATAAAAATGAATGAGAATATCAAACGGCGTTCATAGCTTTCCATATCTTGTTTTCAACATAATTCATTGTATAGATTTCGTTTTCAGTACTACTCTTCATTGAAATATTATGTGAAAGATCACACCTTTTTCAAAATTAAGGCAGCATTTCTTGGTACTAATCCCTCGTATCACGTGAGCACACAGCCTCTTGAGAATTGTTCCCCAGGCAAGCACCTGGCCTTTTATTAGGTCAGAGGTTGTTTATTTTTGCTCTAGGGGTAGACATCGCGGTGTGGTCGACTGCTCCGTCCTCATGGTACATTCCTTTTCTCAGGGGCCCCGACTCCACTCGACCGGGAGAGCGAAGTGCGAGCCAGAGTCCAAATCGTGATTGTGTGGAGTGATTACACCCGCCGACGCATTTTCCGCCCGTGTGAGGTTTCCAGCGCACGCTTCTGCATTGTCGATCAACATTTCTCTCTTATCCAGGGCTCCCCTCGTTCTAGCCGTCCAGAATATGCCATGCTCTAACATACCTGGTTCGTGGTTGCGACATCGACACTTTCGATTTATTTTCCTTATTGCCCGCGCCACTTCACTACTCAGCATTTCACCTCATCCGACTACTCGCTATCAAACCTTGTTCCTCTTATCATACTTTTGAAGTAGTTCATGTAGTAGTTTTTGTGGATAATTTAATTAGTAACGGTTGATCGTCGCTCTCTTTTCTCTTTACTTGCGTATTAATAGAATCATGCCATTAATTTAGTTCGATTTCTTTATACTGATTCTAAACTATTTTGCTTCAGGTTGTGTTAATTTGCTCTGTAAACTTTGTTTTAGAACCACTTGTTTCAGTGCGTCATTGCGCGGTAATTTCCATTGAGGAATTCACGGATGAAATTAACTTGACAGTACATTGATCCGCGTAGACAAGTTTTCCTGTGATCGTATGTGTAATTGATGTGTTCAATATAACTCTTACCTGGTAATTACTCTAAAATGTATTCTTGCTAGTAATGACGAGGGATTAATCTCATCTCATTTGACCTAGTAAGCTCTCAGGGAAGCCGTTGTTTATTACGGGTCGCCCACTTGTGCAACTTGGCGATTTACGTCGAAAATTTGTCATGACAATTCATGTATGATTTAATTTTGAGTATTTTTGTCTGGCACTTATAGCTTCTTCATCAGCACGCCCGAAATGAATTGTGACGAAAATCTTCCCACGAATCCGCTGAGATTTATTACTGGAGTTTAATGTTTGTAAATATGTATAGCCTGTCGTAGTAAAGCTTGTCGACGTGGTGATGACGCGCAGATAACCAGCATGCCATTGTATTTGAAATGAAAAAGTACGGTTCTTCCAGTGACTGAGTAAGGAAACTTGATTTCTTATTATTACGTTAGCTTTATGTCGATGAATTATAGAATATATAAGTTGTCTGTATCGCTTGAATATCAGCAAAACTTCGCCGTAAACTGTACACAAATGGTAAACGCGGGTAGAGGAGGAACCCTCCGTTTAACTGGTAAGATGTTTGTACTTGATTCTTTTTATGTTTCAGCTTGAAGTTTAATTACTTAGTTTTTAAGTTCCATCAATAAAATAATTGCCAAGTGTAAACTTCAATTTGCTCAGCCTGTGTCGTAAAACTCGGTTTAACAAACCTCCCGTTCAAAGAAGTGCGTTGCGATTCTCAACATCGACTCAAGTGATGAACGTGCGTTTACGGAGCAAATGCCCAGTAATGCTCAGTCCTATAGAGACGAATATTCCTTAATCGAGGTAAAAGAAAAGGACCCTAATTTTCCTTAATTGCAGTAGAAACACGAGGTCAAGGGTAGATCCAGCTAGACGAGGCAACTCTCTTTTTAATGTAGCCTTGTATTCAATTCTTTTCCTGGTTATAGAGGATTGAGCTGTTCTATGCAGCTCATCACTGAGTCGGCGTGGCTGCTTTGGGTCAAATTGAGAAAGCTATTTCAAATTTTCTTTCCTCGCGTTGGTTGTGGGCTCGTGGTCATACGTCTCATGGTACCCAATACATTTGTATTGCCTGAAGAGAGGTGCGTGTGGTGCGCTAGCGCTCGCCTCTTAACATTTTTCACACTCAATTTGTGTTGTACCGTTTTTTCCGCTAGAGCTGTAGCTTCATTGGGCGGCTTCTCCCCACTATTTTCAGTTTTTTTATGACGAAAGTTTGTATGTTTCACGAGTAGGGAAATTGATGGAGTAAAAAGTGATGTGCATTAAGGAATGTCGCTGCATATTTAACGCATCTCTTCTTTCCTCTGTGTGAGTGGATTATCCTTCGTTGACGCTTTATTTGTATAGCGTGTTGAAATTGTTTTTTGTGCGGTTTTACTCTTCATGTGTGTAAGGATTTTAGTTCAATTTTGTAGATACAAATGGTAATTTCACATTTGTTATATAAAATTTATTTGTTGGGTGCTATGAGACGTATCTCACGCTACTCTCCGCTAGGACTTCTCTTCGTCGACTCTTACGTAGCTTCTTTATAAGGTAGGCAGTTATGCCAGATGTATTTCTTGCCCTCGTATGACAACCGAATTTTTGTGCGAACAGAAGTCTCATTTTGCCATATCTTCGCACTGCATTTTTAATTATTATATCGAGACGACCACCTCTGGTGAATAGTGAAAGTGGCAGGTAACATCTACAACGCTCTCTACACTGAAATTCACGACATCTTAATGGCCACAATTTTTGTATGGACTTCAAAGCGCTAGGAGTATCTTCGAAGAATATGAAGTCCTATGTAAATGCAGACTGATGATCCTCTTAGCCTACTTTTTTTTGAGAGTCAGGAGTTCTATCCATCTTTCGAAGTTCACTGCAGTGTCTGTGACCCTCCGGACTGTCACTCAAGCTTCTCACCGTAATTGTCAGTATTATTGTTCCGGAAGTCTACGGTAAAATATTTTGGTTCGTTGTGACCAATTACCTTGGACTGTGTCAAATTCTGTTGAGAGAATCTTCGTTGGTTGTTAGTTCTGTGTGAGGTTTGCGTTGTCTTCTTTCAGTTAAGCGAGCTGCGGTTATGAAGTCTGTGTGGGACTTGTACGAAGCCTTTGTTAAACTTGAATGAGTTGACTGTGCGTCGTTGATGTTTAAAGGTACGTTGGCACGCCAGGTCTCGCCATGTAACCCTCATTAATGAGTGGAATGCCTGTTTAGCAGGGATCTGTTTCTAGTTCAGCGCCGTAGGAATGTAGGAGTTATTTCTGTTTTCATTCCACGTGAGGGTAATGACTTTTAACGACTAATTTCTGCAAAAAATTAATAAAATTTGAGGAATATACTATTTCCACTAATGAGTTAAGAATGAAGAGAAAGGAAAGATAGTGAATGTTGGAAAATTAACAGAATCAAGCTAGCTGACGAGATAGCAAAGACAGCAGTCGCGAGTACATATCTGTAGCTGAAACAATGACCCCATCCCGTCTCCCCTGGGGTCTTTCGTACAAGTCATCATTGTACAATATATGGAACACCAAAATTTAGCATTTCAAAACCGGGAAGCTTAAAAGATTGTTTTTATTCGAACTGTAATGTTTCGACATCTTTCTGTTCAATTTCCTGTGACTTAAATGAAACCTATGAATAATATAGTACGAACAAAATAGTATGAATTTTTGCTATTGAAAAGATCGTTTAAACACCATTGATGTAGCACCATGTAACAAGTTTAGTTTAGTAAGGCTTTATTTTACTGTCATGTGATGTCTGGTTCCAATAGTAATATGTAATGTAGGGAAGTGAAGTGGGGCCCTTGTACAAACTGTAGTATTCCTTTACGTATGCGATCGCTTAAAACGTGTAATGCTTATTTTATGGCATCCTTCAATGTGAGAGTTCCTCGTGTTTGTGTTTCGTATTTTGTTCAGAGTGCCATCTCTTCCATGTTAATACTTTCTCTGTTTTAAAATCCAATTAACTCTCAATATGGTTTATTATCAGTGACAATGAACATGTGTCAATCTTGACTGCTTGTGCTCCGATATCACGAATTTTATGGCGTCGGGTAGCAAGAAAGAAGCGTTCGTTCAAGCTTATAGTTGGGGCGATAGGGAAAGGAAGATGAAAGATTCTGAACGCATGTCACTTTCAAATGTCCAAACGGGTGTAGCTTACGCTAATGAGACCGTTATTTCCACGCACTCAAAACCAACACGCCTGACCAAAGCCCAACACTATTTCACAGCTGCGACGTCGTAGCTAGCAACATATTAATGTGAAACTTCTTGTCCAAATGAAGTGGTCATTTACTGGCGAAGACTGCATTTGAGCATTAACATTCATAGGCTTAGTATTTTTATAAATACTACACTGCCACAAACCTTCGTAACATCGCTTAAAAACCTTACGTCAACATCACTATATTCGATTCAACACATATCGTGTTGTAACTGTACCAACTCCAGGAGCTGCAAAATGGTGTAGTAGTGAATTTGCTCGGTGCTTGACCAAGGTATGGTACTCAAGACCATACCTTGGTCTTGAGCTGTTCGCAATGAACGACAGAAGTTACAGGCCAAGGACAACATTAGTTCACGAATTAAATTAGACCATGATCACGCCCATACCAACATTCCTTATGTGTATCACTACATATTCACTGTACAGCGTAAGAAAATGAAATGTTTAAAAATGATATAAAAATTCATTTCACAATTAAAAAACTATTTATTGTATGACTATGGAACACACAGGACGGAATAATGGTGGCACCTCTAGGAAGTAAGCGCTCTTTCAACTGATGCAAGAAACAAATTTTAATCAACACACTGAATATGGTATATGAGACACGTTTCACCAATTCTTGTATAGAAATACTAGAAAATTTTCCCGCTATGTGAAGTAGTCTATACAAACTACGCTGCTACTCAACTTCTCTAATCGAAAAGAAACTATTTCGATTAGCACTAATTAAGTGATCACCCACTGCGCTTGCAGAACATTTTAAGCAGAATAAGCTTTAACAATTGCTACGTTTGAAAACAAGCTAACTTATAGAAGAAAGAACAAACGATTGTTGTCTAGGATGAATAAAACATCCTCTGATCGTTTGTGATCGGTGGACGAATTGAGACGCGTCATTTTTAGTAGCACGGTTTGAGTTTGTAAGTTAGTATCGATTGTTCTTTGCCTGGAATGTCTACTACTACAATTTAAGCATAATAGTTTCAACTGACATGAACGGATCTCATTCCCCATGGTTGCCTCTTTTCAACATCCACACGTAGCTACTGAACACTAAGCGATTTGGTAATAAACTCAAAAATAGGTAATATTAAAAGAAAGCATACCCATTAATTGATGCGTGGAAACGTGAGAGATTCCTGTAAGCGACTAGCAATATTTGCAGTCTAAAACATCAGATCGAGCAAGCAAGTCTTTTCTTGGTAATGATAAACCTTTCAACAGGCGCAAGTACTTAAAAGGGAACTATCGACATTTTACGGCAGCGAGAACAAACAAATATAAGCAAAGCCTGACGGCGGTAGAAAAGGGAGTTAAAAACCAACGTATCTTTCCTGAAAAACTCAACGATCCTTGAGAACATAGGGCGAAATTAATTGGAATCCTTTCCTGGGCACTTGACTTCGATGGTAAGAAAGAGAATATTTGAAACTTTAGTTGAATGAACGAATAATATTCTTAGATGCATGTGGCAGAACGACACAAGCATTTTTGGAAACCGAATTAGGCATAATAGAAAGTTCAAATTAAATTATTCACTTGAAACCCACAAACCGTCTACTTGATAACGTAAAAAAGTAGTCTTAGTTCGGGGGACACTACAGCATTTCTTCGTCTGTCACACATTGCCACTACCAATTCCTATGCAACATTCGCACGAAACCGCACACACGTTTGTCTATCGGATGTGAGATATTCGAAATTTATACTCTTCATTTAATCCTGTATTGTGGATACCGACTTAACTGCATAGAATATATTTCTGGATACGGTTTGCTTCTGATAAATTTTATTTGACCCAACGGGTCACGGGCTGTCTAGTATGCTATAAAACGCAATCTCGCCATAATTTTGACATGCTCCTCAGCAACTCCACTTCCTTCCTGTCGAGTACATGCCTCCGTCACCCAACGCTAGGTACTAATGATATACGAGACATGTGTATAAAACACTCGGACTGCCCCTATAACTGTAGGGGGTACAATATAAGTAATACTAAATTATTCTCACCTAGCATAATAATGAAAATCTAACAAAACAAACCTAAAACTAATTGCTGGCAGGAAGTTTTGGACTAGAGAATACACAGCGGTTTCATTGTCTTAATTCTAATGAATACCAACCAGAAGACTGAGTGGGAAGACTAGAACGTGTTCAGTATCTAAACATATATTATGTTGTAGGCAGTAAAACCTTATACGAGTAATAAAATGACTGAGATAAAACAGTTCAGTTCACACGAGTAATACACCAGATTCTTTGTCTGCCTTTGAACATTTAGTCCATGAAATGGCTTGCCCTACAAAATAAGAAATACCACTAAATTCGTAAACAGCAATGTGCCACTAAATTTCAATCGTTAAAATGGCCTTAAAATAGACCAGATGACCACGAAACGCACCCTAGCGCACAAATATCTAGTATACTTCACATCACTGTCCGTCATACGATGCCATGCTTTACAGAGTCCTAATTGCAACCAAGCTAATACTTTACACAATTTAAAATCAAGCTCTAGATTCAGGGTATGCAGAAATTTATGGCAAGTTGAACTTGTCACGCTAACTACCAAATGCTGAGTAGTCCCAATTACACAAGAGAATATTACCCACATTTATTGTTGTCCTTGCAGCCTCGTTTTTTCAGCTCCCGATTAGCGTTGCCGTTGGCGTCGCACATGAGATTGTTGCCTATTTCTGTGGAAATTAAAACAATTTAATTTTTCATTATCATTTTTCAGGTTATTATAATACCTGCACACTCATCTTGCACGGGGATACTTATAAAGAACTGTAAAAATGAAAAAATCTACATCACTATTATTCAGTTTCACTCAATCCACAGTACTCACGTACTCTATTTAGAACTTGATCTTTTTCTGTCATCAACATCCGATGACAATATTTCCATATTCGAAATCGATTGTATAGAACCCTCTTCATCCGTAACCCACCAATCACTCAGCACCTTCCCACACATGCGTGGACTCCAATCACAAACGCCAAGTTACACGCTACTCACTGATGGCGGATTCCTTGACGTCACTGCCGACCTCAGCCACAACCGCCGCGTTGAACACGAGGGCCGCCAGCCGACGGAAGAAATCCTCGACACACTCGCCCGTCTTGGCGGACACGGCCCAGTACTCCGCTCCCAGCGACAGGCACATCTGACGTGCCTTCACCTCAACGATCCCGAACATCGTATCGTTCTGAGGACACAACCCTCAATTTATATTAAGAATGGACTTGTTTAATAGGTTGACAAAGCGTAGTAGTAGTAGTAGTCGTAGTGAGGTTAGCAGCGCTTCAGTAACACAGACTATCTAGCATCAAAAGAGAAGGGGCCATTAAGCATGGACTTAGGAGAACGGGGATTCTACAAACAAAATTTGTTCCCACACAGGATCCTCAACGCATAAGAAGAATAAGGTAAGAAGAAAGAAGAACAACTAAAAAAACAATCGGGTAAGAAGGTACAAAATGAAAAAAAAGTACAAAAGATAGAAGTCCTATAGCTGAGGTAACTTAACAGTGTTTCATTCGAACGCCTGTCCCCAAGGCCTAGGACAAACAAACCTAATTAATTTAACCCTACTGCCTATCCTATGCCACCCGAGGTGACAAGAATAAATAACGAATGAAACATTTAGAATCGCTAGTATAATTTCATTATTTATAATGAATAAAGTCATGATATGCGTATTTGATAAAGGAACGACTATTGATCGTAGATGTTTAAACCAACACACACGTCATGAAATAAAAATCCCGCCCGTTTGCAGCACTACACTATACTGTGCAAACTTTCGTTATCCACTCAACTCGCTAAAACGCACAGAGCAACAGTCAGCCTTCGCATCAAAACTTTCACTGCAACTGAATAACGAGGGATCGACCAAGTTCGTCCCATTTAAAACCTAACTTTATATATTAATATAAAATCAAGATATATGGCAAAATTTAGCAAATTCCCACAGTCACACAAGGTTTTGGGGTAAATCCTACGTTAACAGGCAATCCAAAAGGTTTCCTTCTAAAAAATGACATGAATCCCCGCCGTTCAAATGAGGAAATCTACAGTTAAATCTTTTTGGCACTGGTCTAAATAAAATAACACAGCTAGCACATCGAAACGATCTTCCAACCCCACACCGCGTTGCATCACTATGTTGAAGAGGCGTTCAGGTCCGTCATTTTACAAGCTTGCAATCATCGTGCATCGCTCTGCGATCTCTTCCATGTACCTCCATGTCCGCAACAATCCATCAGCATGACCATCATGTCCCTAACACAGCATCAGCATGGCTATCAACTCCTTAACTTACCATCAGCATAACTATCATGTTTGCAACATAGCTTTAGTATTACCCCCCAACAAACCATAAGCATGACCATCACATCCCCAACATACTACCAGTATGATCATGACGTTCCAAACACAGCACTATCACGATGGCCCCAAGACAGTATCTGTACAGCCATCATGTCTCCAACATACGATGTCATCAATATCCCTACCATCAGCATAACTATCATGTTCATAATCTTCAACATATAACCATTCATGTTTGTTGACCACCATCTGACAACCACGTCAGTGACATACCCCTATATCAATGACACACCCCAACATATCACAGCAGAAACACGCCATGTCCCGTTGTTGACCAACACGACCATCACGGCAGTAATACACCAACATACCACCATGTCCCGCTTGTCGACTATCAACATGACCATCATAGCAGTAACACACCACCAACATACCACCATGTCCCGCTTGTTGACCACCAACATGACCATCATGTCCTGCTGCGTGCCGGGGTTGGCGTCCTGTGCGTCCTGCAGCCACTGTGCCGCGTGCGTCAGCGTCGAGAGGTTCGTGACGTCACACACCAGCACCACAGCTGCACACGTGGTGGGCAGTCAGCAGAGGTTAGCAAGTTTCAGCTCACCTCACTTCATCAAGTTCATAGAAGACATGAAAGAAGATATTGATCAGGGTTTTGTCCGCTGCACTCCAAGTCTGAATGTTAACATAGACTATGAAGGAACGTTGAAGGAAGAGGTTGTGTTTACAATGATTCAGGTCCATGAATCATCAGCTAGTAGTTAGATTTCTCAAAAAAGTGATATGAAATTACATACATGATAACATGTTATATAAAATGCAGCACAAAAGAAAACAAATAATGTAAACATAAAATGATGAAAATATGGTTGTACACCGAAGGCTTCTGCCCACAGATGTAGAATGATTTTAAAGTTCTAGTAAACAGTGAATTCTTGCAAGAAGGCAATAATTAGACAACACATTACTGAGATTGAGAGTAATATCTAAAGACACCACAGAACACTGACGAGGTAACGTCAAGCATCCTTGCAAGAATTATTTTACAATGAATAAATTATGAAAGCATTAGAACTCTCAACATATGCCACATCGGCAGCACTAGACTTTGGCCAACAGATGAATGAACATTGGCTACAAAAACATGCATCAATCAAATGTTCACTCGATTCGTGCTGTTACATTACTTCCTAGTGACAATGCCCACCATAACTGCTGTACAATAAGTTAAGCCTGGTTGCTGAGGTTGTCCTGGGGTTTGATTCTGACATTGCCCTGGATTGGGGGGCCGCAG
>VOMN01011876.1:0-29634 GCA_014899125.1 Orchestia grillus
GTGACGTGGATTACATTTCTTTACCTTCTGAATCGTTTACCAGAGCTTCATTCGTTAGACCTAAGCAGAATTGAATTTTGAATACCAAAGAAGCTCCTTGGGATTCCATGTTTCACACGGGACCACCTCGAAGTGCCTAAATAAGTCTCATAAATAAATGCAATCTGTTCATAAATAAATGCAATCTTCTCATGGATAAATGAAATGGCCTCGCATTGCAGGCTGTACCGAAGCGGCGAGTGCCTCGTGAACCTGGACAATTGGTTCAATGTGAGCTTCGTGATGCCCTACAAGGCCTACGCCAACATGCCCGTCGGCAGCTACTTCAGTGTGAGTCTTGGTTTGGCTGCTCCCCAGTCTCTTGTTTTGTAGCTACTCTTCAATGCAGATCTACGCTGTTTTGTAGCGACACATCAAGCAAAATCCGCAATGTTTTGTATCAACACCAATTAAAATCTGCACAGTTTTTTAGCGGCACATCCCAAAAAGCTGCACTGCTTTGTTCCTACACTCCGACCAAAGTCTGCACTGTTTTGTAGCGACACATTGATCAAAGTCTGTACTGTTTTGTAGCGGCACGTTGATCAAAGTCTGTACTGTTTTGTAGCGACACATTGATCAAAGTCTGCACTGTTTTGTAGTGACACTTCGACCAAAATCTGCATTAATTTGATGCCACATATTGTACTGAGGTTTTTTGTTCATGTAAATTATATACCTTTGCAAACATGATAGTCTGCTGCTACCTCAGCGTTTGTCTTTCTTATGTTGGCGTTGCTTTATAACACATCAGGAACATGATATTTTGTTTTGTAAACTATTGACCGTAGACCCTATTTAAGTGAAAGTATTTCTTATTATTATTATGGCTTTGGAGCATTGAGAATCTTGAGAATGTTCTTTTATCGTGGTTGTAACATCAAGTATAGGGCTGTTTGATGGTTACCAGTGCTATTTTATAAGGATCGAAAGAATTCTCAGCAATATGTTCAAAAACTTGAGTTTAATTGTAGTGGCACTTCTTCTTCTGCATTTGAAATTTTTTTGAGTTTGGTTAATGACTTGTTCATTTATTTTGCCAAATAACATTGAGACGTTGGTGTAAAAATTATCAGCTACTGTAGTTATTCCATCACATGTTGAGCTTCCCAAATCCAGCAACGTTAGGACCTGAGTCGTATGACCATTTCGCTTCATATTCCGTCTTCACCCATAATATCAACAGTTGCGCTTCCCCTATTTTCCAAAAATTGGACCATCTCAGCATCGATCATTTGATTTAACGTTGGAGCGGTCATAGCAGAAAGAGCTGCCAAGAGCTCTTGCCAAGAGCCAAGAATGGGTTTGGGAGATTAGCTAATACCCGAAAAAATCTCCAATACTCGTGTCTGCCATACAGTTAGCCCGTGTGTGGCGGCGACGGCGGCGCCTGCAGCGCTATATGTCGGTGCTGCTGCTGCGGGAGCGTCGCGTTCTCGTGGCCGCCGCCAGCCCCCCAGTCTCCCCCACAGTGCGGCGCCTCATGGACGTCCTCAGCCCCACCAGCACCCTCGGCAAGATCGCTGCTGACGCCGACCTCATCCACAGCCACGTTGTTGACGTAAGTACGCGTCTATTGCTGTTTGTCCCATAGCAAAAATTTTGCGAGGGTCTTTCATGCTGCTGCCACGTGTTTTTGGGAAGATTTGCTGGGGATTTACGGTAGATTGCAGTTAGGTTTCGGTCCGGGGCTTGTGGTTGACGTGGCATCGACTTGAGTTCCGCTGCACTAGCAAATTATGTTACCACTGCCACTACAATTGTGGTAGACTAATGCTGCGTGTGGCGTGTTCTATTGACCCTATAATGAAAATAGTTAAAGAATGTTCCATGGGGCATCCGCTTGTTTTCGTGGAAGCTCATTTCAAATATAGGTACGTTAGGCAGCAGCTAGATTTTAGCACAAAGCTGACTGCAGTCTTATTGCTTTAACCTAACCAGACTGTCGCGCTCGAAGTGGAAGAGAAGAACAAATTTGACTCAAGACACACTGTAAGAGAACATGGAATAAATTTTCGAGTAAATCCAAAAAAACATAAATAATTGAATGCTGTTCATATAGGTAGGACAGATACTGAACGGTGATAAAGGTAGTCTCACAGAAATGTATACCTCACTCAATAATTCAAAGTTAAAAACGCTTTTCGCCCACGTTGACCATGCTGGATAATATGCTGTATTGATGACACATGACTTTCTTATACCAATGCGTTAGTCGATTCGTTATTAGGCGAATTATTGATGTTATAAAGTGAGGCATACAACTTTGAGAGACATCCTGTATGGAGCGTTCAATTTTGACCTTAATAGCCAGCGGCGAGAACCCTGTGCACGGGACTTCAAATCTGCCTCTCTAAAATATAATTTCCGTCATTTTTGATAGCTCACGTCTTTAATAGAATATTCGAAGCAACATCCTGGTGTCCTGTAACGAAGTGCTCTGTGTGTGCAGGTTGTGGGCCACTACATCCACTGGGGCCACATGATGGTCATCTACCCTGTGTGCGCCAAGAATCTCTACGTCATGTCGTCCAAAGCTCCAGAAATAATGTCAGGGAAGATTGCATTTTATCTCCATTCTTCTTCCTAGTCTAATTTTGTCGTAGGGCATCTCGAGTTTTGGGTTCCCAATCTCAAATGTCGCACCGGCGAACCGAAAGGGTAGATTTCTTCCAGGTGTCCATTTTAAGGGGTGAAGTTGTATGCTTTACTGTTTTTATATTGCAACGTATCATAGAAACAGTCATAAATCAATAATCTCCTAAATTTTTTCTTTCAAACAATACATAATTTTTAATTATTACTTTAAAAATAAAATATTTATTCAAAATTTATATACATCATATTTTTTTCTGAAAACCCTGTATATTGTTGAATGAAAATTTTTGGTCGTATCCTTATTTTCTCTGATGGGTGCAGTTACAAATAATATCCTTTTTTATGATCGTTAGAACCTCAGCGCTTCTCGAGATGTCCCTGACTACAGCAAGTTTGCTGCGCTGGTTGTGGGAAACTTATGAGTCGAGTTTTATAATAACAATTTTATTCATCTCACTCAAAGATTTTAGATTGTGCACGTGTACCAATCTGACTAGCAAATCTGAACTCATCTTTTATGCTTTAGTTGTGTTTCTTACGGAACCTGGAACGCTTATCGGCTTAGTGTTGGTGTGCCTGATCACGCGATTTTTCAACGTTAAAGTCTGAGTGCAGTGCATAGCAACCTTGTTCTTTCCAGAACCCGTTGAGGTTAAGTGCGATCTCTTGCTGGGCATTTTATTCACTCTAGAGAAAGAATAACTTTAGCATATCTGGAGCTTCCACAAGCTAACAGAGCTAACAACAGCCATCAGAGTAGACCAGAAATGACGTAAGTTGGATACCTGCGACCACTTGTGTTTTTACCGCTAACAAGAGCCATCAGAATAGAGAACAGATTTGAATAGAAAATGTGAACAGGAACGAGTCGAGTTGTCTATTCTTGTGTTGCTACTGTCATGTACCGTCAGACAGCGAAATTAACATTCTATGATTACATGACATCGTGTTACATCATCGATACATTGTCTCTTGCGTGGACTGAAACCGAGAAAAAATACATCATTGACGCAATTATTTTGTCACCTGATGCACCTTCTACAGTAGACGTTTTATGTCGATTTATTTCGTGGAAATTTTAAAACTAATACGAGTATAGTCCTCTCAGACGGCATAGGATGGGCCATAGGCATTATGTTTATGTTGGTTATGTTAGTTTATCCTATGCTAGGGGCACTGGTGCCTCCTGGGGGACACTGTTAGGTTATGATTACCTCAGCTTTAGCTAGGCTTTCGTGACTCCTATTTTTGGTCTCCACTTTGCTTCTTTCAAACTTCACACCCTCCTTACCATCCGATATTTGTCTGTTCTTCCTCTTCATTCTAAACTCGCTGTTTCTATGCACTGGGAATCCTGTGTGGGAACACATCTGGTGCACAAATTCCTCTTTCTCTACTATCCATGCTAAACGATTCTTTCTCTTCGCTTTCTTAGGACCACATTTCATGCGGAAAGGGAGCTTTAAACCTACTAAAACTCTAATCTAGCAGCCAAGAACACCCTAAGCTGCCACCACCCATTTCTCCCTGCTAACAACACGACGAGACTCAGCCTGGTTGCTCCCTCGCGTCCCAGATCACAACACGGGCTGTGTGGGCGGTTCGACGAGCGCTTCCCTAGGAGCGGCCTCTCACTGTACCAGGTGCTGCAGCTGTTCAGGTCACCCCTCAGCCCTCAGGAGTTCACTGAGTTCGCCCTCACGCTCAACAAGAAGGTGAGGCTCTGCTCTATTACCTTGTGTGTTTGATTTGAGTCGTCTCTCTTTGTGCTTGTTTGCTTACGTCCTCTACTTGATTGTTTGCATTCTGTTCTTATTTGATTGGTTTCTGCATTTGTTTTGTTTTCTGTGCTAGTTTGAATGCTTTTGTGTTTGCTTTGCTACGAAGAATCTTTGACTTGATATTTTTGTGTAGGGCAGGAATGTGGCTGTACAGTCAGTGTGTTGCACAGCTGAGCGTGTGGTTGCGCAATTAGCAAATGACTGAGAGTAGAATATGACTGAGAGTAGGCTGCACATAGAGTGTGGCTGCACATAGAGTGTGGCTGCACATAGAGTGTGGCTGTACATAGAGTGTGGCTGTGCAGAGTGTAGCTGTACATAGAGTGGGGCTGTACATAGCATGTGTCTGTACGTGATATGTGACTGTATAACTAGCATATGACTACGTGGTATATGACTGTATAGCTAGCATATGATTGTACGTAAGATGTGACTACATGTCATGTGACTATGCGGGGCATGTGACCGTACGTGGCGTGTTATTGTAAGTGATGTGTGACTCTAAAGCTAGCGTGTGACTACAGCTATCGTGTGACTACAGCTAGGGTTTGACTGTACAATGAGCGTGTGCCTGTACAGCTAGCGTATGACTACAACTAGCATATGACTGTACAGCTAGCATGTGACTGTATAGCTAGCATGTGACTGTATAGCTAGCATGCGACTGTACAGCTAGCATGTGACTGTACAGCTAGCATGTGACTATTTAATTAGCATAATCTGTACGATGAACGTATGACTACGATTAGTATGTGACTGTACCATCAGCATGCACCTGTACAACGAGTACATTCATGTAACCATAAACACGTGGCTGACTGCGTGCTGTGTGTTGCAGTACGAGGGCTTCTTCATGATCCTGTGGCTGCTGGAGAACTGCCTCATCACGCAGCTCCACACCTACGTCTTCCTCTCCGTGCCCACCAGAGGTGTCGCTGCTGCTGCTGCTGGAGCGCTCGCCCTCTCCGGCCTCCATACCTCTCGTCAGTGCTGGCAACCGGGTGTAGGGGTTCGGTCAGAGTTGGAGTCACAGGGTTTAGGGTCTGACTCCAACTCCTGTAAAAATCACCAACTTCCTACCACACTGACTTCACTCAAAACCCCAGACTTTCTACGACTTCGACTTCAGTAAAAACGACCGACTTTTTACGACTACGATTCATAGGGGAGGTGCTGTTGTGTTTTTTGCAAGGCCTTTTCTTGCTCTTTTGCTGTGCTTTCTTATTTTCTTTAGAATTGTTTTCCTTCACGAAGTGGTCTTTCATGGTCTTGACGGTCCAAATTGTAGCAAATATGGTAAAAGTACTTCAGTACTTCTCTGTTTTACTTTTTTTCGTGAACTTTGCTGTTGCTGGGGAATCCGTTTTACCCCTGAGATAGTCTGCTTAATATGGGGTATTGAAAACATCCTCGTTAAAAAAATGAACTTTGGGCCGTTAACCTCTCTGATAGTGTGACAGGTTTTGGGACACATAGTTCTGATATCGGATTATGAAAGTGAACGATATGCGTTGTAGATTGTCTGCTCTGTGTTTAGCAAGTTTCACGGTGAAGACGGGGAAAATGAACATGGATGTAGGCAGTGCTTGTGTGCCTACAAAGTGTTAGGGAAAAAGAGGTACAAAATTTCACACCCACCCGAAAGTGGCAAACTAAACACTTTCGCCTATACGAAACTTTGCGAAAAAATTTTGGTTTTTGGGTTATTAACAGTTTAATGTTTGGAAAGAGGAAATTTGAAAACAAAATTGCCCTCGAACAATTTATTTATGCGTTTACTTTACAGAACTTCTTCAAAGTTTCCACCACCGACATCGATGTACACGTAATATCTTCGACTTGAGGACTGCTGGATATTGTGGAAAAGGCCTGGCCTTCAGAAATATTACCAGCAGCTGCTACAATCCTTACCACAGGATCTTTCTCTGATTCCACACGTGTTGAATAAACAGGGCTTTTCATGTGTCCCCAAGCAAAGAAATCTATAATTGTTGGGTGGTGGAAACTTTGAACATTTGTTCCAACGGCTGACGGTTGCTGCAATTTGTCAGTCGTGTGCTGCAATGACACTCATTTGTATGCTTAGCGAAGGGCTTCTTTTATTCACCTCCTGATCTGGCGATGATGTGACTATCTGGTGTAGATATTCGACCTGTATGTGCTGGAGCTGCCGTCATCTGGCAGCGGAATTTATGATTAGCTTCATAGCGACCAAATAATTGTTGCAGAAAGGCTACCTTTAGCTTTGTAAAAAGACTAGCTGGAGTCGTATGTGTGTTTTTATGCAGTAAGACTGCCTTTAACTTTTAACGAACAAATAGAATCATACTTATGAAACAGGGCTCTGTTGTTTGTAATTTTTACTGATAAAATGTTAGCGCTTATCCTAAGTTGATGATGAATGAAGAGTTAGAAATGATGTTATTAGCGTTGAATTCGTCCTGGTTAATTTTAAAGTAAGTATATGTTTTTCATTTGTCTTGCTAGATGTAAATTAAACGCTCTGTCATTTTGCAGCTGGTTCCGGGTGTCGGGAGTCAGCGGGAGATGATGCAGATTCTGGGGACACTTTGGTTGATTCCAGCAACCAAGAATTGTCCAGGAGCGGCGACTTGCCTGACCGAAGCAGCACAACTAGCCCTAGTAACAACCAGTCTCACACGAGCAACGTGCACCAAGGCTCGACCAGCCATTCCAAGCCTGAAGGAATGAGCGGGCAGCAGCGAAGTACGACACAGTCAGGCGGTGCAGACCTCGAAGAAGAAGCCGAACTGCTCGCCCTGCTACAGAAGTCGGCCTTGACGCCTCTGGAGCGTTGCGCTGCCCTCACCCTCTACGCCTCTCACGCCTCCACCATCTCACTCGACGACCTCCGGACCTTTGTCAGGTCGGCGCCCTCATCTCGGCTCATATTGCAAGCACCCAAAGAAATGCCTTCCAAAGTGTGAGTGGAGGTTCTGTTATGACACGCATTTCTCTTGCGTCATGAGAGTTGCCACACTCTAATTTACTGTGAGTGCATACTCAAGCACACCTGAGTAAGGGCAGCTGTGTATTGCAATTCCCTATGCCAGGTTTTATGAGGTGTTTGCGTTGGGAATTTCTGCGAATTACGTTTAATTTGTGACACGGATAAGTTTAAGGCACATAGATTTTAGGGAAAAGAATAGGCGTGTACGTGATTCTGATTGAAAATTTCTGTTGCTTTTTTCTTCCCATTTTTAAAATAGTTACCTTGAATGATAATCACTTTCAGATGCTAGAATCTATAAAATTTTAAAGACACTGTTTAAAATTTACTTTAAAAACAAACATGGGGTTATGTAAACTTGAAAACGTTTGCCCATTCATTGCTTTTCTGTATTCTATTTTCACTCCCGCACGGCAGATTTTAGTATGAAATCATCGTATTTGTTAGCACTGTAGTGAAAATATCTTGTTATATTTTCCACAAGCGTGAATGATGACCATCGACTTGAAATTGCATTACCTAAATATGCAGACAATAAAAATTGCCTTTGTGAAGAACACAGTTAAAACATCCTATTAGCGGTGAATTTGTTCTAATTTCTAGAGACATTTTTGCTCTCAGGGTTGTCTTTCGCACTCTTGGTCATTAAGATATTCGCGCGTACCTCGAATTCCTAGTTTTTGGAAACCGTGGCTGAAACATTACGTCCCCTCGGGGGCGTAGGATAGGCAATAGGGCTAGATTTGTATCGTATGCTATGGGGACTGGCGGCAATCAAGGGGGCATTGTTATGTAACCTCAACTGTAGATAGGCCTTGGGTACTTTTTTTTCGTGCCCACTTTACTTCCTTCAATTTTCACACCTTTTTTGCTATCTCATCTTTGTCTTTTCCTCCTCTTCATACTCAACTTCTTGTTTTTATGCGCATAGCATCATACGTGGGAACGTACCTTGTACATAAATTCCCCACTTTCTACGGTCCATACTCAATGGTCGCGCTTTTCTTTTGGTGTGACGTAGTCTGAGTCACTGAAGCACTGCAATCTATATCACCACTACTACCACTACTATTACTATTGAACATTTAGTAGAGTTGAACATTCCGTAGAGTTATTGCCAGATCCCTTTTGTGAAGTTACTACAAGTGATCTTTTTTCTTGTTTCTTGCGAATCCTATCATCTACTAGTTACTTTTTTGTTATAACTTGTAAATCAAATGTTAATCGCAAACACTGGGTTAATTTTAAATACTAAATCGATCTAACTTCTTCAAAAGGGTGCCAGGCCAAATTTGTGTTCCTTCAAGGTGCTTCTTATACTTAATCATTGCGCCTTCGCTAATACGACTTTTAGACACAGATATTCATGCTGTTTTTAGTAAATATTAATCAGGACTGTGTGATACTAAATTACTAATCGCGTAGGATTTACTTCACTGCTTAGCAGGTCGCTCAGTAGTGACGAACTGCGTCTCTTACGTGCTGAAACCTGCGTGTCCTGAAACTGACTTTCACGGCTCGCAGGGGGCTTTGTTTGGGAACACAAAATTAAACCCTACTTTTCCCACTGCATTCATGTGCGCTGCCAACATGTACAAAGCATGTAAAGCCCAACGTTTTGTACGTTGAAGTACTTTGACATAGTTCAGGTATCCCGTGCCGTCTTTGAACATTTCCTCAGGGAAGCACCTCCTGATCAGGAGGCAAGCCTTCCTGCAACTTGCGTTACTTGTGAACTTGATTGGAATATATTTTCTTTTCTTTTTGTTTTAGATGTGTTCATGAACGTCCGTTGTTTGGCAGGCTGTGCGAGTACTTCAGGGGCCGCCACCACATCGAGGAGATGATGTACGCCACGAACATGCCTCGCTGCCGTATCCTAGATACCATTGACAAATTCCGCCTCATGCTCTGTGTGGTGGTGTGGCCTGCCACCAACTACCCTGTGTGTGTGGAGTGATTGTAGCTGTGTGGTGGTGGTGACTGTGTGGTTGTGTGGCCTGCCACCAACCACCCTGTGTGTGTGGAGTGATTGTAGCTGTGTGGTGGTTGTGGCGACTGTGTGGTTGTGTGGCCTCGTATTGGCTACCTTGTGTTCATCGAGTGGTGGTGGCTGGGAGACATGCAGGTCGCTGCTGTCTGTTGACTGTGACTGTTCCGTGGTCTATACGGAGATGAGGGTCACGGCATTGTATTGTGATTGCTAGTCAACGTCGTTATTGAATTGTATCTTGGCTTAAATGTCTTTGCCATTGTGTATCGTGATGGTGAATGGTTCTTCATTGGTTGCCGTATTTACTTTTCAGTGTACGTGAATATTTCTACACTCATTGTTGTTGTCATTGTACATCATTAGTAGTATTTCATTCATCGTTACCGTTGTTGTAAGTGCATTGTGTTTCTTTGCTGATCGTTTTCCTAGTTACATCTCGATTGAGTCTTCATTGATTGTGATCGATAATTTATATGAAATATGTTTCTTGATTAATGGTTAGCCTTTTTGTACAGGAATGTATGACTGAACAGTTCTCTTTATCGATCGTCGTTGTTTTTGTGTGCAATGGTATACGTTCATTGATATTGTCTATAAAAGCGTATTTAGACAGGGCTTTCATTGGTTAAGGCATATAGGTATACGTGATATCTGACCATCATTTGTTCATGTTGCTCCGTGAAATACATTTTTTATCCTTGTTCATAGTATTTCTGTCTGCCTAGAACTTTATTGGGCTTTTATGCGCTAATTACCTACAGAATTACGGGCGTATTTTGCGTGCAGGTTGATGTGCCTCGAAGAATGCTGACGTTGCAGATTACCGAAGAAATTTAAAGTAGAAAGCTGGAGATGTTGAATACTGAATGCTCAGATTGATTCTTTGCCAGAATTACTTGGATCATTTGTCAGAAATGCTTGTAGGTCTCCGTCTCTGATAGAGAACTGAGGTTACTACACCAGTTGTGAGCAGGAGGCTTCTGTAGGGTAAGCATTCGCGCGCTTGCCTGCTACTCAGGAGGTCCTGGGTTTGATCCCAGGCAGAGTGCTCACCTCTGGCCCCTCAGGGGGTATAAGATAGGCAGTAGGGTTAGGTTAGTTAGGTTTGCATCGTATGCAATGGGGACTGACGTCCTCTGGAGGGGAACTGGTCTGCTACCTTGGCTATCGATAGGCCATCGGAACTCTTTTCTTAGCCGCTTTCAATTTTCAAACTTCTGCTGTTTCATCTTTGTTGTTTCTTCCTCTTCAATCTTAACTTGCCGTTTCTATGCGCAGGGAAACCTGTGTGGGAACACACCTTGTGCCTTCATTTCCAGTCCTTCATGGTCCATACTAAATGGTTCCTTGTCTTCGCTCTTTTTGGATCACGTTTTTTGTGGCTAGGGCGCTTTAAACTTCATAATAATCCAATCTAATCAGCTTCCATAGGGAAACGAATTTGAAACACGAATTTCTTCACGGCCCTCTTGAGTTCAAGTGGGCCCTGGCTCAGCCTGGGGTAGCCTTCATTGCGACCTGCCAGTAACAATAAAGCATTGAAATGTTAATATGGCTCGTAGTGCAAGTGATAGCGTGCTTGCCTCTTTGTCAAGAGACCCCCGGGTTCGATACTCCGGGCGGAGTGCTTTTCGTGGGAAGAGAATATTGGACAATATTCTTAAGAAGATGGCACGGCAATGTTGCCTGGGAGGACGTGCATGTATGACTTCCAAGGCAACCTGCGTGCGTCGACTTGATTGGAAGAAAGGTTACTTCTTCCTTAATAAACGGACCAGTCAATTAACCAAGGGATCCGGGTGCGCCTGAACGCGTGTTGCAAGACCTGCGCAGGCTTGTGTGAAGGCAGGGGGCAGAACCTGATGTTCTGCAGGGGCTGTACAGTGAGCACCCCCCTCCCCACATCACTAGGGTCGTACGACTCGGTCATGCTGTGAACTGCTGACGCTCGCATCTGCGGACCTAAATCCAGCGGACTTGGGAACAATTGGGAAACTCGAGTATTCCTAGCGTGTTCGATCCCTGATTATAATTGTAAATATTTCGAGTTTTAACTCGCTTTTAGGCATGCAGGGGCTGCAAATTTTGGAAAACGTTGTGCGAAACTGTCTGCAAGTTCAGCATTAACTGACCACACTTCATCCGTTAGTCCGTTGATGCGACCGTCAACTGTACTGCTAAAATTTCCTATTAGTCCTGAAATGAGAAGCGCCATCTGGGAGAAAAAGTGTGTGAAATTTTTAATATTTTTTCAGTACATGATGCATTGCTTCATTTCTCTCAATCGTCCAATTAAACATTTCCGTGCTATTTCCGTTCCATGATGTGAACGGGAAGCACTTTTCAACGTGCGGATTGAAACGATAATGTTTTTGAAAACGAATAAAGTGCTCTGCAGCATTCGTATGCATGATGTATGTGTGCTCGTACCAGCAAATATTGGAAAATTAGTGTCTTATCTGCAGAGTTGTAAAAATTTCCGAAACACATCAGTCTAAAGGACAAAAATACTATGTTACATGCCGTCAAGCATGCCATCTCTGCTGGTTGTGGCAACGAGATCTGCTACTCTTCAGCGCAGATGTTGAGCCTGCTTGTCTTTTAGTCTGGGGATCCTGGGTTGGATACTTTGGGCGGAGTTCTTCCTTTGGGAAAGAAAGATGAAATACTATCTTCCTAAGAAGCCGGCACACCAGTGTGGCGTGGGGCAGAGTGCCCGAACTAGTTCAAAGTCAAAAATCTGGTTTACCAGTGTGCCACTACTGTAACTGTCATATCACTCGATCTTGATGGGATTGCAGCCTTCGATAGAAATTTACCTGACAGCACTTGAATATTCTACGATAACGACGAGTTCTGTCAACCTCAACTCTAAGTGGTGACCTGCTTTTGTTTGACTCTTTTTTTAACATTAGTCAGAGTACTGAATCCTTAATTCAGTCGTACGCGTGAAATTCATTGGTGACTTTAAAGTGGAAGCAATTCTCTCGTTCTTGTACGTTATTTGGTTAAATTATTTGCTTGATTTATTGCCGTCGAGTTTCATACTTTAAATATGACTTTTGCACGAGCTGTTAACGTTTATTCATTTCTGTGTAGGCATGAAATTTATGGTTGTCGATTTGATTGAAGGGCTTCATTTTTACTAATTCTGGATTATTCATTAGTAATCCTCGGCAAGGAGCGTCAAAATATATTACCTGTTGTACTTTTCGCATTCAAAAGCCATTTAATTCACCGTTTGTTAAAATAGAATCGTATACTCTCTGTTAGAGATTTTAGCTCCGTTTTTCTTAAATAATTCTAGTATGAATAATTTTAGTATGAATCTTTGTGTAATGGATTCTTACAACTATGGCGATAATTCAATCGATGTTTAACGAGTAAACTTTCCTTCGTATCTTTGTTTCAACGACTTTATATTGAGCCAAATTCAATAACAAGAACTATCGAACTCAAGCTAGACTTCGATTCAATGAAATAAACGTTAATGCTTCTAAAGTATCCAATTTTTCAGAAATCCATAAGTGTTTTCGAATTAGCATAATGAACCAAATTGAAGAGCAAGCCAACAAACTCGAACTACAGTTCAAATCAAAAGAGTCAATGTAAATACTTGTGGAGTATTCAGTATCTAGTCAATGTAAATACTTGTGGAGTATTCTGTATCTAGTCAATGTAAATACTTGTGGAGTATTCTGTATCTAGTCAAAGTAAATACTTGTGTAGTATTCAGTATCCCAGAACACGTTGTCGGCGACGTGCAACAGCCGATATCTTATGAAGGAGTGCTCGACGTGACAGTTGAGCGCACGAGATGCCGGCCGCCGCTGTTGAAATGGGCTCCCACATCAGCCTGTGTGGGGCACAGCAGCCTTCCCTGCTGGAGGTCACGGCGCAGGACAGCCTGCTCTCTGGCCTGCAGCCTGCCTTCTTGCATCTGCTCAAGGTAAGAGTTTTTTTTAACTGTCACAACCAAATTATTTTAGTGATAAAGCAGCATTTAGCTTTGTATAAAACTAGCAGTTTTATGTAGTATATGTGTGCACTAAGACATATTAGCTTTGTTCGGAAGACTAGCAGCATTCTATTGAAACTAGACCGTATGATCCTTTCCATCGATAAAGATTGAAATGTTGTTACCTGCTGTTGTGAATTATTTTATATTCGCACGCAATGGAATTGTGTCTTTCTTCCTGGAGTAAGGAAGTGTGAAAGAAGGAGGGAAGCTCATCTATGAGAGAGTTTATTCAAAAGTGTGAAATTTGTTGTTGTGGCCTGTGCTCCCGGTCGTAGTGTCCTCCAGACGCGGTGCCGTCACGCTTGACGGCACGGGGTGTGGCGTAATGACCTCGCCCGTTTTTTGGTCGTTTATAACAGCGGAATGGAATAGGGAATGAACGGAAATATTTTCAACCTGAAACTTAGTTAGACGGAGTTGCATCATATGGATATGTTTAGAAATGAATATACTTTTAATCATTCAATTCATTTCGCTTCTACGAAACTAGCGCGCGTGTCCAATCAGTTCGATTCTCCCTGTATGCGGGTCGACAACTTCCCATCTCCCAGGAATTTATTTTGAGTATTTTTGTGCTCGAGTTACAGCTTCGGGCGTTCTGCGATTATTTCTTACTTACAATTGAAAGGATGAAAAATTCCGTAAATTAAGGAATGAAGTGAATAAAGGTTCGACAATGTGCAGGTGCTGGACCGCTTGGTCCCGTACCTTGGTGCTGTGGAAAGGCGTTGTGGTGCAGAGCTGTTCCTGGTGCTGCACGGTGCCCTGCAGTACTTCTGCCTCAAGTACCACGGTGGGTGATGGTATTTCACACAGTTCGAATAATTTATTACCTCAAGTGTTACATCGGTTAGACATTACAGATATTCATGTTTCAACACTATGTAGCTATATTCAACAGACATTTCAAGTTTTAGCTACTTGTGGGCCTGTATAAGTTCTTGACTTCAATTTTTTCCATATATTGACATTTTCCGTATATGATTTGGAATTCGACGAAACTTCGCGTACGCGTCGATTTCCTACCGATTTTTTGCAGGACACGTGTAGAATTTTTTCGAATCTTCTCCTTTTTTGAAAAGCAAGGCTTTGTATTTCATGCAAGCGTCTTTGAAATTTTTATACGCCTGCCCTGCCAGCAAAAGCATCCCTGTGGGAGCTCTCTCCTTCGATTTGATTTTGCTCCAAGAGACCCGATCGAGTGAGTAGATGTCATTATCAAATATCCTCTGCATTGCAGTGTTGGCTGTAGGATGGTGTACGTTGGAATTACGGTAATCGCGATCTACCTTCGCAGATGCGTCCTTCTCAGAGCACTACTACGACCTGAAGAGAGTGGACCTCCGAGCTCTGAAGGCGCCACCGACTGGACGAGCTGCCACCCATTCTCTAGCCCCAGAGACCCTCACACCCAGAACGTTCAATTCCGACCCGGCCGCAAACGACCATAACTACGTGCAAACTTCACAATCGTCTGAGAACACAATAATAACTAATTTGATTTCGCCCCAGCCTGTTGCATCCCAAGCGCTGGAGTCGGTCGCTGTTTTTGGGGAGTCGCAGTTGTCTAGTGCACTTTCGCCAAACTCTGTCTCAGAAATGATTGTTTCGGGCTCCTCCGAAGCCAACTCTGCTGAAACATTCTTACCGTTTGTTGGACCTGATGTACTTCCTCCTGCCGTTGATGCTGTTCAAATTAAGCCCAAGTGCTCAAACTTTTCAACTCGCTCGAAGTTCAAAAGCTTATTTTCAGTGTTAAATTTTAAAGTTTTCCACAATCTCTTACCTTCGTGGCTGATGCAGCGGTTGCAGTTTCCCCAGGCTCGGTCTTTGGCTGTGCTCGCTCTCCTGCCGTACCTCCAGCAAAAGATTTCCGAACTATACGAGCGAAATATCGACCGACAGCAGGTGCGTTTTTCAGAAACATCGGTCATCATCTCATGATATTCGATCATATCAGTGTACATGTTCACATAACACGATTTCATTAGCTCTATGAGAAAAATATCTATTTAGCGAGGAAAATTTCTAGATCTCTCCTATTCTCTAGCCTATTTTTTATGACAGGTTTTAGGCGCTAAACCAGTGCACAGTAAAGCGAGATTTCCTAGTTCGCTATCAGGCCTCATCCGTTGACTGCGGCATAGCACACCGATGTGTCACGACGCCGTAAGAATAACACACGTCGATGTGTCACGCCGCAGTCAGCGTGCTAAATTAGAGGCTCTTCGATCTAGTTGACTTACGTTGTCTCTCACTCTGCAGACGTATTTATGTACCACTTCAGGTTGTAAACTTATAGGCAGATGGCCTCACGTAGATTAAGTGTAATGTCAATACAGGTTATTATACTCTGAAGTATTAGTAGCGATATCAATGTTAGTTATTATGCTGTGAAGGGTTAGTGATGGTAAAGGGAAAGTTTTTATGCTCTGGTTTGTTTTGATACCAATAAAGGTTATTATACTGTGAAGGGTTAGGGATGATACGAGGAAAAGTTATTATGCTGTGAAGAGTTATTAGTGACATCAGTAAAAGTTATTATGCTCTGTAGGTTGACAGTGATACCGTTAAAATAAAAATAGAAGCAAGGAAACCCGCTGCCAAATGCATCGTTTTTTACGAAGAGCAGGAAGAAAATACAATAAGATTTAAATAAGATACCATTATAAATATTTTAAGATACCGTCAAAGGTTATTATACTCTGACTCCTCTGAGGACATAAGATAAGCAGTAGATTAGTTAAGAATGTCTATCGTGTGATAGAGGCACTTGCGTCCTCAGGGAGTACTGTTAGGTTGCCTCTGCTATTGATAGGCTTTCGAGATTTCTCTCTTTCATTCTCACTCTATTTCCTAAAGTTTTTACCTCTTCGCTATCTCTTCTTTGCCTTTTCTTCTTCTTCATTGTTAACGTGGTGTTTCTATGCGCGGGGGGTCCTGTGTGGGAACACACCTTGTGCATAGATTCTCCGTTCTCCAAAGTCCGTACTAAATGGTCCTGCTGTTGTCCTGCGACATAGTCTGAGTCACTGAAGCGCTGCAATCTATACCTCTATTGCCACTGTTCTACTCTGATGGATTATTGGCAGTACTCGGAAGATTATGTAGGACTCAGGATAATAGTGATACGGAGTGGTGTTATTCATAATTTTTAATAGATTACCATTAATAGTTGATTTGTGTTATTTGTTTGTGAGTAGACTGGAGACGTTAGAGTGCCTGTTTAGAAGGATTTCATGGTCGCCGATTAGTGAACTAGCCACCGTTAAATTACGAGATGACCATATTTAGGTTATTCAATCATTTATGAATTTATTTGTGGAATTAGTTGCCTTTTATAAAGAGGTTGTTCTATTCTATTACGTTTGGAACCTCTGCGTTCAAGTATGAACAGGGATTAACTTCAAAATGCGTTATCCACATCTCGGATGTGTTTCTCTTGGTGTGGGAATTGTGTATGTTACTAGTCGAGGCACATGATTGTGTTCTGCTTAAAGGGTGAAGTTTCTATAGGCCACATCACTACTTAAGCCAACCCACTCGTGTGTCTGAACCCAACCCACTCGTGTATCTGAACCCAACCCACTCGTGTGTCTGAACCCAACCCACTCGTGTGTCTGAACCCAACCCACTCGTCAATGTGCCCAATGTGCCACCAGAGCGGAGTGAGGGGCAAGGCGCTGCAGCTGTGGCCGCTGGTGCAGCTGTGTGCGGGGGTTGCCAACGTGTGCTACTACCTCAGGTGAGCTGGGTCACTTCACGCTCTCTTCAGCGCACGATAAGTAACATACGAGTGGCATGCTGAGGCGAGGCAACTGGTACAGGTTGGTCCTCTCAATTCCGGCGCTGGTGCAAAATCTGGCAAAACTGGTACAAAAAACTAGTACGAAATCCGGCAACTGGTACAAAGCCCCAAATTTGGTAACAATCAAATCTACAGGAACTGTGCGTGCACTTGTTGATTGTCCAACTTTTTAAAAAGTCGCCAGGGTTTGTTAGCGCTTAGGAGCAGATTTTCAGGGCCTAAAAAAGTAGTCTTCGTTGAGTTTGTTTGTGCTTTCGAGTGTCCTGAGCATCTGCCTGCCGCGCTGGAGGCGTTACTCAGAAGTTGGTGTGTATTATTTACCCTAAACATGTTTTGTTGCCTTCGAAGACACGCACGAGCGAATTGAAACCTAAACCACTATTTGAACCTTCGTTAACCTGTCAACGGTCACAGTCAACATTTGTAGACGCCATGGTTGTTGCATTCACACGGTCGCTGTGGATTACACATACCTTGTGAATGCACCGCCGGCCACCTGGGCAGTAACCATTAACATGTTAACGAGTTACCCTCCCAGGGACAAGTTAACAAGATACAAGTTACTTGTACCTTCGGTTATAATAATGCATCGCCCGTGTGTTCAAACATCAATAATTATGCATATGCAGCTGAGTACATGCCTTCTGGTTCTGAAATCTGTCTGTTGGTCAGGTACATGGGGGGCACGAGTCCAGTGTGTTCACTGAGCCATGCTGCCAGCGGCGTGACCCTCGTCCGCAGCACTGAGGAGGAGGAGGAGGAGGAGGAGATGCGGCAACAGGCGCAGGAGCAGCTCAGGTATTTGGTTTCATGTCATCTTGTAGTAACATTCATGTTCGGGGGATTAGGCCATTACACCCTGGTGTGAGTGTATGGAAAGTCACGTGTGAATTAAGCTTTTATTTTGCTTTAACATTATCTTTATGGGGCTTAAATTCTCCTTTGAACATCTGGTTACAAATGGGGGACGTGAAGCATTTGTAGCAGGGCGTGAATTTTTCATTCAAACATTATTTCGCAACATGTGAACGCTAAGCGAAGGAAAGGCTCGTTTACTGCGAAAAATTAATTTAGGGCATAGCGTGCAATTGCGAATGGTCATTTTAGTTACTTCTACTTGCAAAAGCATTCATAGAGTATGGGTACGACCCCTAATTGCATGCCAGCGCACACCGGGCCCGCTACTGCCTCACGTACCGAATTCAGTACGCTTAATATGATTTGTTTTGCAGATGCCATGTGTTTGTTTGAACAAAAATGCAGCCTACTGACGAGAAATTTTGTCGTATTCTTTTTGTTTCTTTTACACTCAATGTAGCATTAGTGTGCTTTCAGGACAGAATATGTATGTAAAATGTGAAGAAATGTTAGTCAACAGGAAAATTGATTTGAGTATTAAAGGGTTGATATTTTAAGGTGCTGCCCGCCCGCATATCATATTGTACCGAATAAAGCAAAGTATCGAATATGATACTTTAGCATCATATTTTTATGTAACCGGGGCCAGCCTCGTGCTCCTTCATAATCATGCTCCTCGCTTGAATACTGTGTTCTTTGAATTTTGGCGTCGTGAAAATTCAGACTTGTTCCTTGGGCACAGTATGTTCACTCACTGAAAACCAAACTCGTCAATGTAACCTAGGCTACGTAGACTATTTTGGAATTTTCTTGGAAACAAAAAAACAAAATTTCGATCATTTTCAACATGCTGGTGGTACTGAATTGAGTCACTCGAGGATTTTAAAACTTTATTACGAATACTTTTTTGCCACCCTTTATTTTTATTTCAATTGTTGGTGAAACATTTTCAAATAGCTTCTTGTTCACTAAACATAACCTGATGTGTTTGATCTTGCCCTTTCTTATATAGGCTTCACAATTCTGCAAGGCTTCCTGAAATATGTTACGGGAAAAATGTAAACTATTTGCTACTTTACGAATACTTATTTGTCTCATTGTATATATCATACAAGGAATACACATGTGATGATGAACTTTACTGGGTACAGGAAAAACAAACGCGTCTTATCCCCGATCAACTTGTAGTATTTTACCCATGCATTCAGTAGGTATTATAATTCGCACAATAAATGTTACACAAATAAACGTGAAACTAAGCGTACCGTTATACCTGAAATTATTTAGATATAAAGTAATTGTAAACTTTGTAGGGGACTTTCTTAAATAAACTCGATGAGAAGGCTCCAAAAAGAATTTTACGCTATGAAAATTCGATCAGAAAAATAGATCAAAATACTACGTATTTCTAGTATCTAAATACCAGTATCAAAATACTACGTTAACTGCGGCGTGACCTGCCTATAGTCACGTCCTAATGACTGAACACTGAACTTGGCAAGTTGAAATTTAAAATATTTAAATCTTTAAGTAGACTGGTGACACTCGCGCTGATCACACATTACCCTGAGACACCCACTTCTCACCTCGTCTCTAACGTGCAGCTGGAAGGAAAGGCTCGCATCGGAAGCCCCTGCTGTACTGATGGACGTGCTGGAAGCCTCTGCCTTCCTACTCCAGTTCCTGGATTGGTGGTACTCCAACGACCGTGACTCTTCTTCCGCCTCCACTACCACTGCCACCAACTCCACTACTCCTCCTTTCCCCCATCAGCCCCTCTCTGGAGACGAAACTGTGTGCCCCATTTGCCACGCTCCTCCCCAGCAGCCCACAGCCTTGGCCGTGTCGGGGTGGGTCTTGGACTGGAGTTGTGTGTGGCTGACGCGTGACATGTTGTTCCCTCTTGGGCTGGAGTTGTGTGTGACTGACGCGTGAGATGTTGTTCCCTCTTGGGCTGGAGTTGTGTGTGACTGACGCGTGAGATGTTCTCTCTCTCTCAGTTGTGTGTTCGTTTACAGTGCTTACTCCCTCATTATCATCTGTTAGTTAAGTGTTGTATTTTTGCACAGGCAGTCTTTATTTCACATGCAGTCCTTATTCTTGTTCTCAGCAGCTCTCAGTCATGCCCTCACCAGCACCCCCTCCACTCATGCCCTCACCAGTACCCCCACTAACACAAGCACCTCCTGCACAGGCTGGTGTTCTGCTACGCCTGCATCCTGCGGCACGTGCGGGGCAGTCTGTGCTGTCCCGTGACGGGCTATCCCGCCTCCACTGGCCAGCTGGTGCGCATCTATCACGAGTAGGTGATGAACGGCTACCGCGAGTGTATGTGTCTAAATCATTTGCGAAAAAATAGGTAGTTTTGGGAAGACGTTTTAACTGCGTAATAATTTTCAAGTATTTTCTTTAATATTCTCCAATACATCTAAATAGAACTTATGCTGTTGTCGCTTAGGAACAAGTTTAATGATGTTTTAGAAGTGAATTTTTTTTTACATAATAATGGACACGTTTAAAATTTGGCAGCCTATTTGTTGTTAACTTTTGATTAGTTCACGTCCTCGTAACTGTATATTGCGTGTGAGATACTGTTAATGTTGGATGTATTTTTACTTATATTTTTATACCTGTCCCTAAATTGGTCTGTTTGTTTTCCCTTTGACTTCCTTGTGTTTCGGTCCGGTCAGTGGCCCTAGACTTACTGCACTATAACGTACAGGTAGTCATTCACCACCTATGTACGTCTTACTTGTTTTACGAACGATTTGATTTGTGTTTCAATTTTTTTTGTTTCAGGCGTTCGAAATATTTGCTCTCGATTCAACGAGAAATTTAGATGGAGCTCTCAACTCAAGAGCAAATAATTCGCTCGAATACCTGGTACAGGGCTTCACGTTATACGGTAATTCTGTATCCTTTAGGTGACTATTTTCATGTCTGTAGGGGTGCCTTCCGACGCGCTGAAAGGCTCTCCTACAGACATGAAAATACATGAAAATAGTCGCATAAGAAAAGATGAAGAATTACAGTACAACGAGGACTCCCTGTACTGAACATTTCAATTTCAAATACAAATCGAGTAAAGCACTACACATAAAAGATTTAATTTATTCATTTGTAAAAGTAATACGTCTCAAGGATTACCAGTACAGCCAATGCAGCCTAGCCGAGATTCAATGCTGGCATATGTAAGGAAAATTCTTCAGTTATTGTCAATCGTTTATTTTGGTTTTAGAACAAATTCTAACACAGACACATTAAATAAAATCCTAATGATGAAAGGACAAAAGGAAACATTGCACCATATATTACACAGGGAGAGTTACCTCAGCACACAACCATAGTTGCGTTCTCGACAGTAATGCAAGCAGCGTACAACAAAACACACTTCTACGTACATCTGTACAACGTATTAATAATCTACACTTTGTTTCTAAATTGTAAATGAAAATATTGAACACATGATAAAATACCTTCAAACGCACGAAATGAAGTAATCAGTTTCACCCGACAACAAAAGGATTCTATACCAGTCGCGCTGGACTACGTTGAAGAGTCGCACATTATCATTTCATATGGAGTTTATCCCGTTGTACTATTATTCCATTTCAGTTTAGTCTAAACAAGTGTTTCCATAACGTAAAATTTATCTGCACTCATTCTTTCCTTAACGACCCACCAGCTCTACTTCATGAACAGCTTCAAAATTTCAAAAAACACCAAGAAGAGAATCCTATTCTTCAATTCTATCTAGAGTCTTATTGGTCCTTATCTCTAGCCACGGTCCAGTGTTTCATAGTAATGCGACGAGCAGAAAGAAGCCTAGGTTAAATTTCCGTTTATGTTCCTAGAAATTTCATACACAGAGTGATGACTGACCGACTCGTTGTCAACCGGTACCTCTTCACCTCGCTCTCGTTGGAGTAAGGATACGAACTAAAATACATATAGCAAATGATTGGTCAAAACATGTTCATCGAAACTAACGTAAACATTTGTTTTCAGTTAAGTTTGCGTATGGGGACTCCAATGTAAAAGTTAACAAAAAAGGGGAGAAATCTCTGAAATGCCTTCGGCGAATATTTCTGTTGTCTTAAAAAATGCGATGTTCAATAATTGCTCGTAGAACTAGTTCTACAGTAGATTAGTTTTGTCAAAAAACACAATATTATAAATTTGAACAAATAACTTTTGCTCAGCCATGTGATTGACTTTGTTTGGCTGACATGAGTTGAAAGGGGTAAAACGTATAAAATTGAGTGATATACGTTACATTAATAAAGGAAAATATACACCTCAAGAAGCGATTAGGGCAAAGAGACATGATGGGGCTTAACACAGAAATACTTTCAAATTACTTCAGCGTAGCAGAAAACATCTCGAGGGACGAAAATTCGTAGAGTGAAGTATACATAGACATAATGATGTGTCGAGGATCCATAGGCCACGGAAAGAAGAGAAAACACCTGAATATGAGAAGAAAAATGAGTTTATGGTTACATATCCACCAGAGGCCCGCACATAAAGCTGTTGCATGTCTGGGACTGGATAGCGACATTGAGGGCTGGAGATATTCTTAATATGTCATTGTGTCTTAAAGTGACATAATGGACAAAATATAAATGTTGTCATTCATAGGTCTATAGTGAGTGTTGCTCGTAACTACTGTGCTGCGTTTAAGGAAATTCACTCAACATCCTCCTGACAAAAAACAGAGTTCGTGCCCAGCTGTGGGTGCACGAATGTCTTTGATGCGAACGCCACTTCTGCGTATAATGCCATCGATGTATTAACTTGATTAGTCAATAGGCAGGAACTTGACCGACTATTTTATGAAATAAACGCAACGAACTTGAAACCAAGAACAGAGCAGTTGCGGTAAATGAACGCACGCCTAACGCTGAACGAAAAACAGGGAAACCACACAAAAATTGATGTTACTAGTAAATATATGGTTGTCGCTGTGGCAGTAACGACTTTAATACAAGAGCTAATATCACCTGAAACAATCACGCGAGAGTTTTTAAGTTTTCAGTCGTAGCACTCTGTAGGTGATTGGTTTTATCATTGACATGTTTGAGCGACCAGATTCCATTCGTATGAACGAAGGCTTTGAAATATCCTTACTAACAGAATTTTTTGTATCAACTACTGCGAGAATTAAAGTATTTATTAAATGTGTGCAATATCACAGTGTTACTGTTATCAATACCAATCGAGAAATAATTAATGAAAATATGGCTTCTAAGATTCGAATTAGTTGAGACTGGTACCAAGTCAGGAAGAATATATAAGGTCCATTTAAAATTTTCTGTACAAAAAAAAGTTAGTCAACAAAATTTAACTTAAAATTGAATACGTCACATGTAGGAGAAACCCCTAATAATTGGCTTAGAAAAATCGTTCACATTTGGTACCAAGATTTACTGCTGTCTGCAAACGAAAGCTCAAAAACTAAAACGAGGCAAAAAGAAGAAAGCTCCACCTTTATTTCAGAACCTGGAAAATAAAACAGCTACTAAAAAGGTAGGGTGAAAAAATATCGCATCACATAGCCATAAAATTGAGATGAAAGAACTCATTTCTTTCGTGGACACAAAATGGGTAAATAGAGCGGCAACCAGCAGCTGTTCATCAAACTCACTCATCTAGCAACGTGTCTAGAGAATCAGTTCACCATTGAATGCTCTTATTAAATCAAGGACAATCACTCAAAAGTTCTACCATGTACGCAGTAGAGATCATGGAGTGACTAAGTACTACAATACAACAACCATAAGGATTATTACAACAGTAGTTATAATGAAGATAATTAGATGACATTGAAAAAAGCGCGAGAAAGGTGTCCCCAAGAGGTTCACAGCTCTCAGGTATAGTGAAAATCAACGTCGCGGCAGAAGACATGTAATGCGACTTGTTAGTACGTCATATCTTCCATTTACACGAATTCTACTCATATGTTTGAACATTGCGCGAAGAAGAAATGAAATATTACTTCTTTGTTTTGGTTTTGTTTACTAGAATCAAAGGTATTAATTAAAGGCCGTCGTTCAATTCCAGCCTTTTTTGAAATACTATCGCCAAAGTTGAAGAGAGAAATGAAGCTAACTGGAAATTTTGGGCTCTATACACCCAGTTGCACCCAAGCGGAAAGAGAGTAAAATGGAAATTTAAATTTAGAAGGAATTAGCGAGGGTTAAATTGCAGGCCGAGTGTTTACATTAAAGTTAAAAAAGAAAAGGCGCCCATGGAAGGGCCGAGTCACAAGATTAAAAATAGTGACAGTTCTCTTAGATGTTTTCACAAGGCAATCTTCTTCGTTTCAACAACGTAAAAGAATTCCTTTGCAAATGTTCACTCGTATTTTGTGGTCCATGATGATAATGATTGAAAAATATTTCAACAGAATTGCAGCTTCAAAATTCAAAACGGGAAAACGTCCTCTACACTGGAGCTGTCTTTCAGGTGTTCCAGCGCTCACATTTTGAAGCGTTATCTGCCCTAGAAAGACCCGTGTACGATAGCCTTTTGACAAAGCCACTATTTCCTTACAATTTCTACGTTCATATAAAGATATAATTCTCATCTCGTCAACGATAATTTGTCGGAATAGATATGAAAATATTCTCTACTAGGCAGTACCACTACGTAATAATATTATCACCTAGCTAGCGAGAAATCGAGTGAAGACTACGCGTCTCTTCTGCATTCAATTGAAACTGAATACTTATGACAAATTCTTGCTAAGTTCATTTTATTCACTTGGACATCCAAAGCATCTCACAAGAATGACATTACTGAGAAGGTAGGCTTATTTTTAGCAAAATCGGCACCCTAACTCTATGTTTTTGGTGAAGAGAAATGGATAAACTTATACGGATCCCTTCAGTTAAGAGAGCGGATATGCGCTTATTGCAAATCCCCGGTTGCAAACAACTAGGTACGTATTCACCGAGAACACTTTGCAGTAAGTTCAAGAATGGAATTCTAGACGCCTTTACTCTCAATTTCAATGCTCTTCATCTTGACTCGAGTAAGAAAATATAAAAGCAAGCTGGTAAAAACAGTGCACATCAGTTTCTGGACTCTTAGAACTCAGGACTGGTGGGCTCGCCTGGAGTGTAAATTCCCATTTTGTAAAAAGCTCGGAGTAATTTCAGCGGGAATGTATTGAAGAAACAGACATGAAGTTCATTATTAGATGGTTATTTTAAACGTCGATCCTTAAAGGTAATATTTTAACTGTAACTTTTGATAACCAAAGCCCAGCTTATTACAGATCTCACACACAATACATCGGACTTGCATGGCACACAACGCAAGCAACGTATAAATATTCTTTGTCTATTCGCGATCAGCGACTCTGACCATAAATTTGAAGACAAGCGAACAAGAGAAGAAATTTTCCAGTGAATGAGATCGAAAATTAAATATTTTCACGTAGATTGACTGAATTTTGAGCGCAGACACCGGACTTCGATGACAAATAATTCTTCCCCTAAACTTTCCATGTACAGAAATATCAAAGTATTGTTTTTGTGAGTCCCTAGGCTTTATGTTAAATACCTACAATATTTCCACATAAAAACAGTTCTGAAAGATCCGTTATAACGTTTTTATAATTGAAACAAGGTTTAGTAATTGGTTCTTGAAAAACTTCTAGGTAGGTAGAAGAACCTGACTATGCATTCACACGTACCCGGACCGTGCATGGCTGCATTCACTCTCCTGGCGTGGGCTCGATAGGATACACAGGCCTGTCGATGTAGGACCTGAGCATGATAGAGCTCTCAACCCACAAGTCGACCTTCTCAAGCATGTGTTCCCAAATGAGGCGTTCCATTCCAGTCGCATCCATCCACTCCACTGGCCGACCGAACGAGCTTCCTGCAAAGTTAAGTGATAGTTAGTGGTAACCCTAGTATAGTTAGTATAATTATTATTAGTTAATTAGTATAACATTCGAATGGTAACCCTAAATCGAAGGTTACGTGGAGGAGAGACTCTTAGTCTTAAATCAATAAAAAAATGAAAGGCTAATTACAGGGTATGAGGAACCCGAGGTTACCATTCCAGGGTTAAGACTCCCTGGCCACATCAAAGGCGGTCTCAAGAGTGCGAAATGAAGGGACCATTTGGCATGAACTATCGGAAACAAGAAAGGTGTACACAGGTGTGTTCCCACACAGGATTCCCTGCAGATAAAAATAGCAAGTTAAAAAGGAGGGGAAGAGAAGGTAAAGAGCAATCAGCGAAGAAGAGATAAAATTGGAAAAAAGTTAGGTGGATATGAAAGATAGAAGTCAAGAATGCCTATTTATAACTGAGGTAACCTACCAGTGTCCTCCTGAGGATCCCAGTCATCGTAGCATAAAATAGACGGAACTAACAAACGTAAACGTATTGCCAGTGAAAATAAAAATTAAACGAATTGCTTGAAGGGTGATAAATGATTCTCATCGCATAAAACCATCCCAGTTCCGGTCATCTACTCCACTGGCAATCCATAAGGAATGTGTTCCAGCAAAGTTAAGAATGAAAATTAAATGACTTGCTTTGCGGGAATAGATGATACTTTTAAGTGAAGGACAATCATGACTAAAAAACTTAAATGTGGAAGCATAAATACTTCAGATAATAAAAGATATTAGAAAGTGAAATACAGCGACGCTAATATGTGTAAAATATCGCAGAACCTTCGTTACACCAGAGTAAAAAATGAAGTATCGGTCATTCAGTACAACCATCGTAACGCTGGCTCGTACAAATTCCACTCTAGGATGTTTTAGGGAAGATTGGAAGTTTTAGAGAAGAAGCCTCGATACGTTGAATTTCGTAGCATGAGCTGTGAAATTATACAGTTGTTTGTCCATGTCACATCCCACACTTTTCGCTGCGGTGAGGGATAACTCGTTGATCTATCCTTGCCACATCTTACAGTTTTCGGTTTGCAAAAATGCACTGAGACGGCAAGATGCTAGATCACGGTTGCGTAAAATTCATACTAATCTACTTCTATTCTCCTTTTATGTCGGTGTCTGGCACTCATTCTTACAGTATCTACCAACACACTTGGGTTATCCAGTGACAGTCTGACTCCATGCATTCGCTAAAACGTTGATTTACCAGACTTTTTAACTCTCCTAAATTACACAGAAATTATGAAGTATAAAAGGATAACTTTCTTCCTACCTTTTACCATTGCAAAAACCCATTTCTTACTATATCAAACGGCGTCATCCGAACTATGTAATTCCCAAACAGTTTACTTGAAATTTCTGTTTTATTTCCTCTGCCTTTGTGACTTCTTTAGAGGATGTTCCTTTAAAACAAATAGTTACAAATACATACTCTGATACATGAAATTAGCACAAATTTCTCTGATTTTGAGTTAAAATTTTGACCATTGAATTCACTGGTATTCTTCACCAGTATCAGAGAGAAAGGTAGCCGAGCTGTTCTACAAGCAACTTTATTAAATAGTGAAGAAGTTTATCGATTCTCCTGGAATCAAGACGACAATGAGAGCTGAAGAAACGTCAAAAACTTCGTCATATTTTGAAGTTTAGAGGTTTTTGCGCAGCTTATTTTAAACTCAACTAGGTGTCTCACCAACGTCAGTACACATGGTCAGTTGACCTTCAGCCTACCAAGCGTATAAAATATTTTCATACAATACATGCAATTATGAGTAATATTTCACTTCTACATACAATTATAAACAGCAGGAACATCAAATTGAAACAGGCCAAGAAAAAAATAGCTCCACTGTAAGTATATACACGTAAGTAGCCAATTACCTCGTCCTAGATTCAGCCGGCAACCCCCGAGGTACTGAGAAGGCCCCAGCCGGTCGTGGTCCCAAATGGCAATTTCTAGAGACCGCTCGATGAGATCCTGGAGACTGACGTCATCAAAATGCATCGTGTAGTTCCAGTTGGGATTGAGGGTCTTGCGGCACACGGCAGTCTTCTGTTTGCAGCTGCGACCTTTTTCTGGTACCAGCACACTGAAAGTGGAAGATGGAAATGGATTCTTGGTTTAACCTCCGTAACAATCAATAATTTGTCATCATAGTTGTGCCCGGACCGCACCTCACGAAGATACTTCACAAAATTAGATTTTAAAATCTAAAGAAAGTTAAACTGGTTTAAAGAAACAGAAATAAACTAGATAAACTTACTTTTTTGTGAAATATGAATACGATTAAGTTGATTCTAGTGACCTATAGGCTGATGATGAAAGAAACAATCCCAAACGTGTACCCAAGATTACCAGATGTAATTCAAATATTTTAATTAGAAATACAAAGCCCAATCTCTTTGGGATTGAAAATTTTATTAGTAGTCTGTATTGCAATCGAATAGCATAGATGACCTAAATTTTATGCTACTCGATTCGAATCAAAGTCGTCGTGCTCATCAAACACTTATTGTTAAATGAAGCATTCACAAAGAATCGACCGAGTGAAAAAACCTACCTTGTAAAACTTGGTCTATCAACTAAATATTTAGATGGATGTTTAGTTATTCTGAACAACAGTTTGCTTTAGATGTTTTTAGCAAATAGACATGTTTTCTGCCCCGATCTACAATAGAATTTGATATTGCTTTTTGTAAAGACCTTTTTTGCAACATGTCTCCATGTAAAATTTCGTATCACGATGTTATTTGCACTTCACTTCGATTCCAGCACTGATGAAAATTCTGTGTTGTGAACTCTTTTCTGACAAATGCGTGGTAATGAGCTTACTGAGCTCAACTACCTGCAAAATGTTCTAACATATTCATAACTTACGGTATTAATTAAATTTTATTTGCATCTGAAAGTTGAAGGGGATACAGCATTTTAGAAATTGTAATACACTTCGCATAATCTTTACCTACCTAAGTGATAACGCAGAATAGTTCTGCAATTACAGTATGCTCATCAAAAGCAAATTTATGAATAGACTACTCTCTGAAATAACACAAAAACTAGCCTAATCCTAACCTGCAATCTCCAAGCTACATTTTTATGCGAAGACATAATTTGTACTAGAATTGAACACTTCTAGTTTACACAGAAGCTCATCACTCACGCTTTACAGACGGGGTCGGCAGTGCCATTGGGCCTGTTGCTCTGGAGGTTCTTGGCTTCCTTAATGAGAACATAAAGGCCTCCCTTGCTGCGGCGCCCCCTCCTGGAGCCACCCAATCCCACCGAGGACAAGCTGGTGTTAGATCCGGAGATATCGGGGGGCACAAACTTCATTGCAACGATCAGCTCTCCTCTCGACCCTCCCGTGATGGGCGGTAGCTCATCCACAGACTCCGACTAAAAGGAATTACAGGCTTAGTTTAGTTTACATTCACAAGTTCTTTCTTTATTACGAAAAACTAATAAGATTAGATTATATAACTATTAGTTAGTTTAAAATTTCCTATCTACCTAATATGTTATTCAAAGAGAGCGAAAAGAAGGGACTATTTACTAAGGACTCTCTAAAACGTGGAATCTACGCTTAGGTGTGTTTCCACACAGGATTCCCTGCGAATAAAAAACAGTAAATTAAGAAAGAAG
>VOMN01011885.1:0-14029 GCA_014899125.1 Orchestia grillus
CCCTGTTTCTTGGGCGGCATGGCCAGAGGTCTTCTTGGTAAGTGCCGCTCTTCGTTCTGCAAGTCCGCATTAGTAAAGATGGACCGTGTGACGTTTGTCTCTGAGGAATCGTCATTGCTGTTCACTGCTTTCTTTTAAAACTCGAAGAAAACCTGTGTCTCCATGAATATTATCATGTATTAATGCTAAATGTTGATCAGTATTCGTAAAGTGGTAGTTTTACAATTTTTATCATAAATCCTCGAAATGATTTGCGTTTCGTAATCCAAGTTCATGTACACACTGTTTTCTGTAGGTAGAGTTACTTCGTGATGCATTGTCTTAGTCAATGAATGCCATTTAGGTTCTTTGAAATGAAATATCAATTCGAGGATGAGCGTACTGACCTCATCTGCCAGGCTGCCAAAATTTGAAGTATCTTGACCCGTAAATGCCGAGTGGCCAAAATTTTGCCAAGTTAGGTATACATAGGTTATTGTAGTTGACAGTGACCATGTGAATGCTACAACCACGGCGTTTACATATGCCGACTGTGAGAGTTAGCAGGTTAAAGCAATTGTCCTTAACCATAAAAGTATGAAGTTATTTTTTTAGCGAATGAGATATTTTAAAAGTAATCGTTTTCATTTTATGCTCCTATGTGCATGTTCTCATGAGTTTTGAACGCAACAAAAAAATTTAGGACTAAACTGAATTCTTTCGAATATTCATGTTTACCGACAGTGATCCTCTTGTAGGAACTTATTTCCTGTTTACGATCCTTTTTCTTAAGGGTAAAATGACCTTCCAGTATTACCTTTGAATTGCAGGAAAAGTATTGACTTCACGCGAGTCCCTCGTTTGCCTCAAAGCACTGAAATAATTTTGTGCAGGCCGCAAGTCAGCTATTCAGATGCGCCAAAAGCGCGGCGACTGCCTCAAAGAAGCCGACCTCATCGTGCTGGCGGGTTCCGTGGCCGACTTCAGGCTGTCGTATGGCCGGATTCTCAACAAGCGGGCCAAGATCATCGCGGTCAACCGCAACAAGGACCAGCTCTACAGGGTATGCGGTCTGATGCTCTGGTCTGGTTCTCTTGTGGCGCTGTGCCCGCCACGACCATCGTCCCTCTCCTCTATCATGCGTCGGTTCTGGTTCGCGTCGCTGTGCACGCAAAAATCATAGTAAACTGTAAAAAATACGCGTGTGGTATAGTACAGCCAAACTCGTTTTCTCACTGGTTTCCTATTGTTATTGGATTTACCAGTCTAGTATTATTAGATTTTATTAATAAAGTATTGCCTTCATGTTTTGAGTTAGCTGAAGTATGGTGCAGTATCTCAATCGATAATCTGTTTGATGTCTTCGTTCAAAAAGTATTGGATTTTCATTAGTATGGCCAAGGTAATTGTGCATTGTTACTGAAGAATTAATAGTAGGAATTTAGCAGGCCTCAACCATTTCATATTTACGGGCTTTGCTTACAACCCTTACGTCTTGTCTTAATTTTTTGTTAAACTATCGTACCGGTGTACGAAAGTAATAAATTCGTAATTCTCACGAAAGTAACACCACGTTGACGGTCCTGCCACTATGTAAGAGCTACTCTTACTATTATAGTTTTAAATGAAAAAGTATTTGCTGACTATTTCGTCAGACTGGGAGGTAGGTGCAAAGCTCTAGAACCTAGGTTGCCGTGGTCTACAGCTGCTGCAGTCTACCTCGCGTTCTGGTACTTTGCTAACTTTTGCTCTATTTTGGTTTTGTCTTACTGAGATTATCTGTCATATTGGCGCTCGAATTATCTTGTCGTGATTTGGTTTTGTCTGTCGGTCTGACCCCTGTCACATTGGCTGGGAATCTCTTGCTGTGTTTTATGTGGTGTGGTGGCTGCTCATCTCACGGCAAAGAATTGAAATTCGACTGGATGCATTGCCGTAGTTCCTCGTGTATCATTTACGCAGTTTTTTTGGTCTTTGTCTAGAAGCGGTATAATCCATTACATTTTTTTCTCTCTACCAGTCGTTTATTAAGCGCATTCCGTGTATTTGGTTTTCGTCTCTTTTTTATCAATAAGACAAAGAATATCATGCATTATTGCATGTTGCCCAACACTTTTAATGCAACACCGCGTAATTCTAACTTCCCCATCATACAGCTGCGACTCATCGGTGTTCGCACTGCATTTGGTGCTGTTCGACTGACTCTCTCTTGCCCGGGCAGAACTCTGACATGTTCTGGAAGGCGGAAGTGGCGGCACAGGGCGACGTGGGCACCTTCCTCAAGGACCTGAGCTCGGCCGTGTCGGGCTACGAAGTGGATAAAAATTGGGTCGCCAAGTTAGCTGCCAGAGACCAAGAGAAAGAAGAAGCTAACGCCAAGGTGACCTTATAAAGTAGATGGGAGCCGATAAAGTAGATGGGCGATACTAAACGTAGAAAAGTAATAATGTTTCGGAATCAGTTCTGCCATCTGTTCGACATGAGAAAGCCATCATTTTTAGGGGAATGAATGAATCAGAATGAATGATCATAATTTAAGCTGATGTATAATATTCTTTCGCTTTTCCTGTAATTGGTGGATGAAATTTTCATATTATTGAAGTATAAATATCGTGTATATATGTACTGGGTGTTAGGGAAAAAAGGTACAAAATTTCTCTCCTACATGAAAGTGGCAAACTTGACACTTTTGCCTCGTATGAAACTTTGCGAAAAAAATTGTTTTTTGTGATTTCAACTGTTTAATGTTTGAAAGGAGGAAATTTGAAAACAAAATGACGCGCAAATAATTATTTATGCCATATCCTACAGAAATTGTACCTTTAAGGGGCCGCAGGCAATAGGGTTAGGTCAGTTAAGATTCTCTCTCCTATGCTATGGAGACTGGCGTCCCCAGGGGCACAAGGCAGTAATAGGTTACGTCAGATAAAGCCAAGTCTTTGGCACTTATATCTTTTGTGCCCACTTTGCTTCTTTCCATTTTCATGCGTTCTTCGTTGATTATGCTTCTATTTTTCTTCCTCTTCTTTCTTGACTTGCTGTTTCTGTACGCAGGGAATCTGGTGTGGGAACACGCCTGTGCATAGATTCTACGTTTTCCAAAGTTCATACTAAATGGCCCCTTCTTTTCACTCTCTTGAGATCGTCTGTGTTGTGGCGACGGAGCTTTAAACTAACAAAGAAATGCAGAGCCTTTTCGAAGTTTTCACCACCGTCATCGATGCGTGTGCAATGTCTCCGACTTAAGGACTGAGCAGAACTCGGGGTTCTACTTTTCTGATGTATTGTTTCAATTAACCTGAAAATGACGATAATATGCATCATCTGTACACCTACACTCCGTGAAAATTATAGATAAATTTACCGATTATTTTGTTAAGTTTAGATCTTTCAATCTTGTTCTTTTAAAATAACGTGCACTACATCATTAAATAATGACGTATATCTTGGGTCAGATGGCAATTGTGCCCCCCGAGCAACATCTAAACCCCCTGAAGCTCTTCATGGAACTGGAGGAGGTGCTGCCCGAGGATGCAGTGCTGGTAGCTGATGGAGGGGACTTCGTGGGGACTGCCTCCTACGTCCTCAGGTGAGGAGAAACTTTGTGGGGACTGCCTCCTACGTCCTCAGGTGAGGAGGCAGAGACTTTGTGGGGACTGCCTCCTACGTCCTCAGGTGAGGACTGCGTGCAGGGACTGCCTCCTACGTCCTCAGGTGAGGAGAGACTTTGTGGGGACTGCCTCCTACGTCCTCAGGTGAGGACTGCGTGCAGGGACCGCCTCCTAGATTCAATGCCGAGAAGCCGCTGCAGTGCTGGAATTGAACTTCTCTTAATATTCTTGGGTGAGAGCGATCCCCTTTTTTGAAGAGCATACAGGGGCAGGAGGAGTGACTGTGTGAGAGCGTTGTCTCCCACGCCTTCACATTAGGAGAGTATGTGGAGATTGTCTCATATTTTCTGTGGTTAAGCCACAGCGTGTGAGGATTGTACTTTATTATGAGTTGTACAGCATCTGCGTCCTACCAAGTTGTGGGTGGCCTCTTTTCTCGGGTGAGGGACTTCAGTTTCTTTCCTTATTATGTTGGGTAGTGGAGCGCACTCCTTGCTACTTTATAAATAAGAAAAGGGATTTTCCGTGTCTGTCACTGGCAGGTGGTTGGGGGGAGGGGGGGGTCTCAGGAGTCCCCAAATATATTTACTGCACCTTCATCAGCGTTTGGCTCTTAGTATTATACTTCACGTCATTAGCAGTACGCGATATTTGCTTAGCTCCTTGTTTCTCTTCGGGATAAACGTGTCGATCCGACTGCTTAAGTTTCTACGTGATAATTCCTGCTTTCATTTCTTATCACAAGGTGATCACTCGAGATGTTCTTCTTCCTCAACTTGATGCTTGACCATCTGTGACGCTATGGCGTTCCTAAGTGATGTTCGAAAATTCGCGTTTTATTTTTCAATCCATTATGTTACGTCCAACTTGAGGACGAAAATATACAGCTAGATACTCATTCTTTATTACATACACTTTACTTCACCAAATTTTTTTAGCTCTGCAGAAATAATATACACCGTGTGAATCAGAGGTTGAGCGAAGCAATAATGGATTATTCTCCCTCAGACCCCGCGGCCCCCTCACGTGGCTTGACCCAGGCGCGTTCGGAACTCTGGGCGTGGGGGGAGGCTTTGCCATCGGAGCAAAGCTCTCGAGGCCTGACTCACAGGTGGAAATTGGTCTTGTGCTTCTGTTATTTATTTCTCCCATGGAGGCCTAGGATAGGTAACAGGGTTAGGTTAGTTAGGTTTGTCAATCTTATGCTATGGGGACTGGTGAGCCTAGGAAAGCACTGTTTGGTTACCCACAGCTACAGAGAGGTCCTTGGGACTTCTTTCATGTCCATGTTGGTCCTAATTAACTAATAATAATATTAATAAATCCATTATTATCCCGGGACCTATTCAATACGAGGTAAGAAAGCTACCCCTTAGCTACGGAGCCCTTTGATTTGAGAGCAACTGAACCGCTAAGAGGCTTTGTGTACGCGTTCTTATGTGACGGTTAGAAGTAATTACACTGAAAATACATAAGTTCATCGTTCGAATTAGAGCTGAAAATCTGAACTCGAAGTATTGTTTACGCTGGTGAATGCTGAAGTTGATCGTTCTGGTTATTGAATCGACCTATCTGTCCTATGTATACATATATGCTCGTGACACAAGATATGCCTATTGATATTCATATCCTGAATACATATCGCTTTAAATATAGCTAACGAAATAAATGAAAGACAGGTTATTTAATATAGCGTAGATAATGTTGGGGTACTGGAACGTTAAAGTAAAAATAACAATTATATTTATTGTCGAATAATTTTTTATGTTGGCTCATTATGAAGTAATTAAATAATTTTAAACCTATTAAGTACAAGTAGGTATAATAGTAGAAATTTTTCAAGTCTCTACTTGATACCTATTTGAATTAAATTATACTTAGAAAAAAGTTAATCTTAACTCTATTTTAGACAATTCGACATCAATTGACAAGCGATGAATCCGCATGACTTCCATATCATTAATTAGGCGCAGGCTCAGATTATACCAATCTTTGACCAGCTGTAGGCCCAGAGTTTATCAACCTCTCTGACCAGCTGTAGGCCTGTATTATATCAACATCACTGATGAACTGCCTGGCCCATTTCTCAGCGATGTTGACATAAGTTCCAGATTGAATCCACAGCTGTATATTGTACGACCAGTTGTAGACCCAGATTCTATGAAAATCGGTGACCAGGTTTGGATCATCTACGGGGACGGCGCGTGCGGCTATTCCCTCGCTGAGTTCGACACTTACGTGCGTCACAAGCTGCCCCTCATCGCCGTCGTGGGCAACGACGCAGGGTGGACGCAGATCGCGAGGGAGCAAGTGCCCATGTTTGGCAGCAGCGTCGCGTGCGACCTCGTTGTGAGTAGAACTTCCTTGCTATTCTGGTCAACGCAGGGAAGGTCACCTGGTCCCCCTAGTGTTATATCGCATGCTATTGAGGCTTCTTGGACGAAGTCCTAGTTTGTCGACCTGGACTACACTGGTGTGCAGTCTCTTAGGAATGTCGAGTGGAATCTTCCTTTGCCATGGAAGTACTCGACCCGTGATCGGACCTGAAGCCTAAATAAAGGGTAAGCACGCTACCAATAGAGCTACGGAGCCTTTGAAGTAGTTGGTAGTATCTGAACTGCAAAGCGGTTAAATCATGGGCTGTACTGCTTGTGATGACTTCATGGGAAGAAATTTATTTGTACTTGCTGGTAACTTGAAGGGTTTGCTCAAGAAGCGATTAGCCTCTACAATAAGTATTTCATCAGCCTATATTATTTATCGTAATCCTTCAAGCCTAATTATGTTTGACCATATCGTCATATGTGTACATAACGTGCCTTCGGTATATCGTGGTCTAAATCCACAGACAGTTGAGTGATTTCACGGGGTGTCATACTTGACGTAGGCCTCGTGTTTCCTCGTTTATGTTGACTGCGTTTAAGTTGACTGACGTCATTCCAGTAAATTGCTGAACATGAGCTCTTTTGCTCTTATATTTTTTGCTATCTAAGAAAACCGCATTGATCTACTGAGCGGTCCATATGGATTATTAATGTTATCGTGAAGAAACGCTTAAACCCTAGTATCCTCGACAGCACACCGACTACCACACAGTGGCTGAAGGGTTTGGGGCCCGGGGCCTGGCCATGGGGCGTGGGGACAACATGACTGAAGTCTTCAAGAAAGCCCAGGAGATCCACGACAAAGAAAAGAAGCCCGTGCTCATTAATGCACTCATCGGCAAGTCCAAATTCCGCGAGGGGAGTTTGTCTGTGTGAGCTGCAGCGCGTGTAAGGTAGATTGCTGACCTAAGCAGGGCCAGCTGTTTCCTTACGCTTCTATCGAAAAGTTCATTATGTATGGCTTTACAATCGATAGTGAATTCAGCTCACTCACCCACTCACGGTGAATGTGTTGTCCTCACACTGGCATTCCGCTCGCATCTCTAGTTATCACGGTGCGTTAATGACCAGGGCATATTTAGTTTACAAAATTGATTCTGCGTGGAAATTAAAATGAAAATTTGTTTTATAAATAATGCAAGAAATGTGCTTACGGCCTACAAATATTAGCAATATTTCATTAGATGTCGTCCGAGCTACGAGCACTGTCCGCCGTTTATGATGAACCACGTGTTGCGAACACGTCACGACAGGATGCATAACACAGTGACTTACGTTTTTTGCGTACTAATACGTGAAACTGAATTAGTTTTTAAACATTTCGTAGTTTATACAAGTAAATAGAAGTTCTAATTGGTAAGCGTTTGTTCTGCCTATTCACATATTTTTTTGTTACTCGATGATATAGCTTGCCATTTTTTTTATATTGTGAGTACAACTTCATATTGTTAATATTTTGATACAAAAAGTATATATTTTTCAAGTAAATGTATTAGGAAAGTTTATGAAGCCAGGTTTAAATTTTGACATGCAAGTGCGCGAATGACAAAACATTCTGATCTTCGGCGGTTATGTCGTGTATGACATAACCGCCATTTAGAACTGTTAACTCCGTAGCCAACAGTGATGCACAGACGCTAGAGTGAGACACTTTCATACCTAATTTCAGAAGTCTATTAGCTGTAGATACATTATCGACGTGGGCGTTTCATGACTCAGTGAGGGAACTAATGTACGTTGATGTGTAAGTTAATTTCGTTATTTTTTGTATAATTCTTTAATGAGTATAAATTGGGCCCGACAACCCGCGGAAAAGACAGGTCACGGAACCTTAAGATGTACAACCTTAGACGAAATGGTATATCTTCTTGCACACTGTCATACGTAAACACAGCAAATTATGGCACATCTGCGCACAGCATAAATCGGAGTAACTATTTAAGATAGCTGATCGAATGTGTTAAGTTTGATAGTGGTTATAATCTTATAATACATAATCAGTTACATATCATAATACATAACAAAGTTTGCGTAGATACATTAAAATAACCTGCGGTCAATGTAGTTGTGGGTGCTAAAACATTCAAGTAAAAATAATTAAATTTATTGTTGAATAATTTTTATGTTGGCACATTACAAAGTAAATGTATTGTATCTTCGTAGTAACAGTTTATTTATTACCTTGTAAAATACTGCAACAATTTCGTCTGTTTTGTTCTCCTGGCAGTCTTGGCACTTACATCTATGCTCTGTAAAGAAGGATTCACAAAATTAGTGATAGACCTCGACGTCAACTCGTATAACTGCAGGGCGGGGGCTGTTTGACTAGGGCGATTGACGCTATGTGTCGGAACATCTTGATTACCGCTTAGTCATCCGCCACATTCTACTGTCATAACCATTAATCACAGACCAGAGTTGAAAACTAATACACACTTCCATACTCAAAATTAACGATATCTTCCTTGCCTAGCTTCAACACTGCATATTGAACGATTTGCCAGCAGCAGCTCGCTTTATAAATACAGTCTTCGGAGCACAGCATCGCGATAACAACAATTGGCCGTTATTGGTTATATTGACACAATCTATTAATAACTTCATATCTGAATTTTTCCAATTTAATTTTTAGACTACGAGAACCATTCTTTATGGTTCACATGGTTCTCCAAATAAGAATTAATGTACTAATTACTTCAGTGTAACGTTTCCCTTACTTTACCTGACCGCGCTGAGGATCTTAGACGAGTGAATACCTCATATTTACCTGAGATTTTCCAGCACCTCAGGATTTACACAAATCCCTACAACATTAACTTATCAATTTGTTACCGCTCACCTCCTGCTTTTCCCAGTGAGACATCGCCTTTTTCAGCACCTGAGGAGAATTTTCACAATTAAATACTAGCAACAAATATCACTGCACTTTGACACCGTTTAACGCGAGAGGTGGCGCAGAGTCAAAGGCCATTTCTACGTCAGTCTACTTTGAGTAAACCTTTCCCTTCAATTACAGCAGATCAGATTAGATCACAAGTTTATAGTTCCATCTCTACATGAAATGTGATCCAAAAAGCGGAGAGAAGGGACCACTAGAATGGATTATAGAGAACTGGGAATCTATGCATAAGGAGTGTTCCCCCACACGATCCCTTGCGCAAAGAAACAGCAAATTAAGACTGATTCTCTTCAATTCGGCTTCCTTCATCCGTCGCTCGCTAGTCTTCTCCAACGCCCTCCAACAACCCGCTCACAACTGCCCTCCGTCACACTCTCATTCCTCACACCACGTCAGTCATTGAATGTTTTCCATGCATCGTGCCTGAATACCTCTGATAGTTCTTTTTAGTACACTCTCTACAACTCGAAAAATACCCTCTCCTTGGCGGCTTAATACATCTCCATTATTTTCTTATGAGCCACAGTTTACAACCCCATCATTAGACTTTAACAAGTACAGGGTTTCTAAAGAGGTGTTACCGCCCAACGATTAATCAGAGCGTATCTCTTGAATAATGTCAAAGTAAGTAACAAGTAAATAGGCACGGTAAAAATTCGTTATAAGCGCTGAAAATGAATTATACAATATTTAAAAAACAATGATCGATTAAACACTTGATGAACAAATGCGCCGGTCTACATGTTATGGAAGTTATAACACTAATTTGAAAAGACTAAAATAAATTCGCTGATCAAATCAAAGTTCACGCTGATTTTCATTTTCTGAAGGAATTCGATCCCACACACTGTCTCTGCTGATCTCAACGCAACAGTCCCGCAAGCAAAGCCCTCCACGCCTCCAGCAATAAAAGGCAATGTTAGGAAATTAAAATCAGAAGCGGGGAGCTGCGCGTTCCTGCCCCACACGTGTTCACTGGAGGCACCTTCTTTTTAAGCAAGGAAATGAGGGGAGAACTAGGAATTTATATCTCCGGAACACTAAGTTTGTTCCCGAGTCGGGCATCTTAACACGTTGACTCCGATTCTCCACACAGGTAAAATTACNCGTGTACCATACATGACCCACTTCGGAGTCAACGTGTTAATGTATTAACCCTTCAGCGCACGCCGTACACATAATTTGGCATCAAGAAATCCCTTGTACTCCTCCGTGTCTCATTGAATTTTGCTCGGGTTCTAAAACCTCAGGCAATACCGCTGCATTTACCTTCAAACGAGAAACTAGCCGCAGCTTTATGCATACATGCAATAAGACTGAATTTAGCTCTTCATTAAAAACCAGCTGCAGCCTCATGAAAGTGGAACCCAAGGCCTTCCCAGTCGGCGAAAAGTTAACGATTTCACCAATCGATGCTTGGCTGAGTAAAGCATAGGTGCCAGTCAGCGCCATGTAAAAATCGTACACTTCGTAGCATACTTTGTCTTGATTTTTGTGTCAAAGATAGGATTACATTATATTATTTGTCAATTTAAAGCTTCCTATCTACATGTAATGTAATCTAAAGGGAGTGAAACGATAGAATCATTTAGTTTGAACTTTAGAAAACGGGTAATCTATGTGCTAAAGGTAATCTAACAAGTGTTTTCACCCGGGATCCCTTGAGCTTAGAAACTATAGGTTAAGCCTGATGAGGGAAAAAAGCCACAGAAGAGAGAGCGAAGGTGTGAAAATCGAAATAAGCAAATTGCGCACGAAAAACAGAAGTCCCGAAAGCCTACCTATCACCGAGGTAACCTAACAGTGCTTCCCTGGGGTTGCCAATCCCCATAACATAGGATCGCCAAACCTAACGAACCTAACCCTATTGCCTATCCTACACCTCCCGAGAAGAGGAATGAACGCAAATGCCTCGGAATCATAACACCAAAAACCCGACGGTCACACTCCAGGCCCACATCTCAAAATGCACAAAACAAAATTCCACATAGGACGAGTGAGCAGCCCGTCGGGGCTCACCTTCTTCATGGCAGTGGAGACTGCGCTGGAGAGAAACCGGTGGGCCGTCATGTAGGCGATGGCGCGATGTGTGGCCGGCACGGGAAGTGGGGGGCAGCCCGTTAGTGTGCCAACGTACACCCTGCACACCGGAGCAATTTGTATCTGAGTGAATTGCACGTCTATTTACACACTAAACTAGCGGCTTCTGACTCGGACACTACCTTTTGTACTCAAAAACCAGCTGTTTTTCATGTGAAAACGAGATTTGGGCTCTAAAAATACCATCATAACTGGAAAAATGTACTTACGTATTACAACGCTACGACAACTACACCTGCGCAGTAATTGTGTTACATTCACTACTGGACATGGGATCCGCACAGTAAAGCAACATTTCGTCTCCTTAGAAAATAAGGCGCACCGAGACTCCTTGAAGTAAGACCAACCCCAGTACGAAATGTACGGCTGAAAACATCGCCATGAACGTAATCAAAATTGATATAAAAACAACTATGATCCTGATCGTAAGCATGCTTTAAGATGAGAGACAACGTAAATGCCGAATTTTCTATTCCATGACGTATAGCAGATTACTTTCTGTTCAGAGCTTATCAAAGTGAAAACAAGTAAGACAATTTTTGACATCATACATATAAGATGGTACGAGTCTGGGAAGGTCGAGCAATATCATTGACAGCAACTTCTACACACCGGCGACCAGCTGATGTAACTAATACGCACGTTTGTCGTGATCAAAAACGTGTAAGGTAGAAAATTTAACAAATGACAGGAACCTAAATCACACAGAATTTAACGACATTACTTCACATAACATCACCGGCACTTACTGCACAAAAGACAACCCAAAAGTCTTATCGGTCTAAGATTATAAACTACATCAATGGTAACCATTTTTATTACATACGTACTACAGCGCGCCACGCTACCCATACCCCATTACGAGACATTTAACTCGTTCCCTGCTACGTAATCTACTTCAACTTCCTTTGTCTACGCTCATCTACTAGCTTTTAACTCGTTTGAACCATTAAGCACCATTGTTTCTGATAAAATATAAAAAACTTTTCATTTAATGCAAATTTTTTAGATAGGTGAGCATTTATTATATGGTCAAGTATATGAACGTGACATAACGCTAAAATGGTGAATATTTTTCTTAAATATAAAAACAAAGATTTTCTCAAGCGTCTCTACTGATGTGACGCTGACAGGCCAAGGGGTAAATCCTTATTGCGGTACAGCAATCAGTCCCATCCAGCTTTGTCTTTAAACGTCCTGCTTCATCTGTCATCCTTCCCAGTCGTCTGTCGGGCATCAGTACGCTATGAAACAGGGCTACCATTATCCAACGTAACCCTTTCACTCTCGTAGTTATCTCTTCTCTACTCTCAGTACGTTCCATAGATCGCAATGCCTATTTTCATAATTTTGCATTATTAGTTATGATTTTGGAAGTATGTATTCACGCACTTCGATACTCGGTTCCCAACTCTCCAGACACCTCCAATTCAATTTGGTACGGAGAAGAAGAACCACATCTCCAACAGCACACCACATCGCTAGCTTCACGTTCACTTTACAAATACTTCTTTCTTTCACGACAGCTTTAGATGTAGGAGCTCTGTTAGAGAGAGGTCCTGAAGCAACGTTCCTGGCACGACAAATGATACGACTGCCGTACTTGTACGTCTGATGGATGTGGGAGAACACGTGCACCACGTCGTCTACGAAGCGCAGGTCAGTCACTGTCTGAGGGGGCAGCGAGAGCAGGTCGCACAGGGGGGCAAGCAGCGATGCAGGGGTCAATGAAACAAGGTCTTCACTCGTGGTCACGTCAATGCTGGGCAGCTCCCACAGCGACGCCAGCAGGCCTGGACGAAGAGTTAGTGTATTAACTAAAGCACACAGTCATACAAATTCAGTATGCTTTTCAGTGAGGAGCCCGCACTAGTGTCTGCAAGTATAGAGTGTTCCGCGTAGAGCGCCAAATTTCAAATGGCGGATATTTTAGTGCTTGGACGTTTGAAGGCATGCGTTATAGCACTTCACTATCTCTCTTCACGCAACTAGGATTTATTTGTTTTAAATATTCGAACACGGTGCGTCTAGGAGCAGTTTTACGACAGAACAATAAGCTCTTTTCTGGCCGTCCAGCCGAGGCGTTCCAACACGACGGCGCCCTTTGTGGAGCACCCGACACGGTGCAGGGCGCGGCCCCTGTCACACGAGCGCCTCACACTTCTCAACTCCTCACTGCCACAAGAACCGAGCTCGGTACGCTCAATATTATCCCTCCTACATATGCTACGTGTCAAGTCGAACAAAAATGCTGGTGCTCTCTGGCTGACGCTGTTACTAACAAGTGTACCTATTGACAAGGAATTTCATTTATTGAGAAGCAATTTATTGGCAGGGAATTTTAGGAGAGCAGGGCAGCAATGGGATGAAGCATTAGCAACTTCCACTAAAGAATAGAATACAAGAGAATAAGAAAGAATATGGCAACAGTGACGAAAAAAAGGACCCATTCTTGGGTTCTTACCAAGTCCCATGCAATGAGACTCAGACGAGTAGACGTGAACTAGAAGGGCAGGACAAGCAAAAGAACCAATCGTACTACTACCACCACCACCACCTGTTTCTGGGACAACCATCATTACTACCACCCACTGCACCTCTGCCAAGGAGAAAAAATCAGTATTCAGAAATGAAAACAGGCATTGATTTTCACGCACAGGCATCAGAACGTTCGTTTCAAAAACAAAAGGCTTCAAGTGTGAGATGAGTTAAGAGAACTTGAGGCCGAGTCGTTCGTGGCAGAGGCAGCAAGGGCGCGGCCCACTAGCCCAATTACCGGAGCTGGGCCGCTGGAGGGTGAGCAGCTGCAAGTCCTCCTGCGGCGCCCCCCCACCCCTGGGGCTGGTCCTGGGGCGCTTCAGGGGCCGCGCTCCGAGTTGGGGGCTGGTGCTCTCCTCCTGCAGCAAGGGGGAGGGGGGAAGTGGAGGCGTGTGATGGGGATGAGTGATGCGGGTGGATGGGACAACGAAGTGTGGAGGTGGAAAGAGGAAGTGTGGAGGCGGAAAGAGGAAGAGTAGAGGAGGAAAGAAGAAGTATGGAGGTGGGAGGAGGAAAGA